>JAGKTK010012537.1:0-27652 GCA_018397895.1 Paralithodes camtschaticus
CGGCGTCAGGCAATAGATAGATAGATAGATAGATGACAATATGTCATAGGGGGGTGAGGGGGGGCAAAGCCCCCCCTCGACCGCCAAGGCGGGAGGCAAGTAGTAGGCTAACTTCGAGCGTAAAGTAAACAAAGCGATGCCGCTACTTCCACGAACGCAACAGAGTTCTCTTTATATTTCGTCCCATATTATTAATATTAAAGTGTCCCCATTGTTTTTTTAGTGTTTCGTACACCAGAAAAGGGTGTAGATTGGTGTTGGATGCGTGGAAACCGAAAACAAATAGGCCTATGTATTAAATCCTTGGTGGTACCTGTCAAATGCGTGTCCTGTAAGTAAAATCGTACCGTAGATATCAAGAGTTTGGTCAGCTCGGACTGCTCGGTCTAGCGATTCGTGGTAAATGTCCAATAAAGTCCCTGTAGCAAGGGCTCGCCCTAGCCCCTTCAATCAAAGGACGGCACGGCGTTAAAAACTGCATAGGCCTAATTCATGCCCTTCAACATGATTTTGTGAGTGTGACAATATTGACACCTGGCGGTAAGCGGTAACCACTAAATATATATATTTTTTTTATGTAGAAATGAAAGATAATATCATACTGTGCGGTCACGCTAATAAGTCATGTCTCAGCTGTCATTATGTTTGGCTCGCTCTGGACTGTAATAATGTCTGTCATATGTTGAATACGATGGGTAAATGTAGGAACCTGTTTGTATATCTCACTCAAAACGAATAAATCAAGTTTTAGATATTGCTGATACCAATTATTGATCAATACATACTTGTGCTGAGACATCACTTATTAGGCCGACTTTACATGTACAGTCACGCTAATAAGTGATGCCTCGGCACCAAGTATGGTTTGATCAATAATTGGTATCAGCAATATCTAAGCTTCATTTCTTCATATCGAGTGAAATATACAAATATGTTCCTACACTTACCCACCTTATTCAACATCTGACTAACATTAATACAGCACAATACAAGCCAAACGTAATGACAGCTGGGACATGACTTATCAGCGCGACCGTACTGTATACAGTAGTACTATACTGAACAGGAAGTTACTGTTGCAAGGTATTTCCCAATGGAAATACGCCTAACGGCCTTATTGGGCTATCCTTAGTTGGAATGATGCAAGGCTGGTACATGTCATATTTGTAACATACCTGTACTGTACTATGTGGTACCAACTCTGTAACTCTTGCTCATGTAGTAATGTACACCCTATGTGGTGGATTGTGTTCTTTTATTTAATAATTTTCATTTTAGTAAACGTTGTTTCCACATAGCGATTTTGATAATTTAATTTGACTTTATATTGTCCTTGTCCCAATTTTGGTTTGTTTAGTTTGCAAGTTTTACATTTTAATTGCTAACTGAATAAATATTATTATTATTATTATTATCTTTTTTAATATATCTTTTTATTTTCCAGATTGGTATTGACCGAGCAACTCTCCTTCATGGCAAATTCATCTGTTACTGTTTTGTGCCCAAATGGAAGAAGGGCTAATGTTAAAATAACTCCAAATACAAGTGTACTACAGGTAAGTTTGAAGTACAGTACACTATACCAGTAGCTTCAGTTGAGTCCTATAGGTAGCGCCAACGAACTTCACAAAAATTTGGACCCCTTAACTTCTTTTAACTCAAAATGAATGAAAGCAATTGGGCTGACATTTCTATCATTTAGAAAGAATCCACCAGGAAATAGGTGTGGCTATTTACAGCCAGTTTGCTTAAGGTCCTTTTGAGTTACGAAGAGGTCAGGAATTAAGATTATTTCAAGTTCGTTGGCGCTACCTATAGTGATGTAAATGTTTTTGTTCCCGTCAAAGAGATTTTTTTTTTTCTGGAAAAACACCCACCAAGATTATAAAAAAAAAAAGTTCTTGTGTTTTGCAATAAATGGTAAAATGTTAATTTGTTAGATGCTGTACCCTACTTGTAGTGAATTTATTCTATATACTTCTTTTTTTGCTATTTCTGCAGAACAGTACTAATATTAGGAGAGTAGTACAGTCGCGCTAATAAGTGATGTCTCGGCGTCAAGTATGTTTTGATCCATAATTGGTATCAGCAATATCTTAAGCTGCATTTCTTCATATCGAGTGAAATATACAAACATGTTCCCACCCTATTCAACATCTGACAGACATTAATACAGCACAGAGCGAGCCAAACGTAATGACAGCTGGGACATGACTTATTAGCGCGACTGTACAATCTTTAATTTTATATTTTGTGATAAATAACTGATGAAAAACTCTCTGGCTTGCAGATACTCGAGGATGCTTGCAAGAAAGAAGGCTTCAATCCCGATGAGTATAATTTAAAGTAAGATATCAATGCAGTAATTCTGTAATTTTATCCAGTTAGTCATTTATAATTTACTATAGCTATCAAAGTGTTTGTTTGTTTATTTTGCAAGTTTTACATTATAATTATATGAAGGGTGCACCTGGAAGTGTGGTGGGAGGGCTTGTGGCTTCGGCTCCGCTGCATGTCTGCCTGCCGAGATCGGAACTTCTCCGGGTGGTCGAGGGCCGAGGGAGTGATGGATGGACCTTGGTGACCCTGGTCTCTGGGTCTTCTCCTGGATGACCTAGATGTGTGTGAATTTGTATTTTTTGTTTTTGTGTGTTCATTATTTTCTTTCGTGTTTTGTGTTGTCCCTATTCTGGCTCTGTCTTGAGTCGGCCACTACCCCCAAAGAAAAATAGGACAAGTGGGGATTGGGCCTGAGTATATAGATAGATAGATCTAACAGAAGCAACATTCAGTCTCATTACCATTCGAGGAGGAGGTAAAAGTCGGAAGCTAGTCTATTTTATTAGAGTTTTGGAATAATACAGTATCTGCGCTCCAGCAATTGCTATAGTCGTCCGCGTCTATATAAAAAATCGGAATACCCAAGTATATGTGCAAAATACCCCCACAATACCAAGTAGTCCTGGGATTTGGTCAGAGGAATTAGAGTACCGGTAACATGACGTAACTTCAGACTGGGGAGATAACTTCGGACACTCTAGAAAATATATACAGTACAGTACAATGAACCACAGTTATGGGATAAATACATGATGTTATGGAAAAACAAGTAGGTCATGCGGTGTTCTTCCGTAATGCAGTCATTTTTCCATAACTGTAGCTTACATACCTTTAACCAGAAATGTCCGAAGTATAGCCACTGTCCGAAGCTAGGTCATTTCACGGTACTGTATGTGCATGCAGGTAGGACTTAGTTGGCCGCCATATTGTCTCCCGAGGCACTTGAAGATGCTGGTACAATAGTGTGTACAGTCAGGTCTCGATATACGCGGTTAATTTGTACCGTGTACCTACCGTTTATATCAAAACTGTGTTTTTAGAAATAACAGGCCTTATGGGAATTAATTAATTCGTTCCAGCCACTTTCTCAAAGTCCCCCTTTTGACCCTGGTTGGGGTGAATGTCGCGTGAGAGCGTCAGGGAATACCTCTATGGACTTTGTATAGACTTACACTAAAGTTGTTTGAGTGAGTCTCTCCCTCTCCAGATGCCATCCTAGGATGTTCCCCAGGGTACAACGGTCAAATTAGTTTAGGTGAGGATTTTAGGTTAGGTGGGGTTGAATTGACATGGCATTGCATTAAGTTAAGGGAGCTCAGACGGTATTGTGCAGCATAATTTTCTGGTTCAATGGTTTAAGGAGGGGGTTTAGTTTGCTCTCTAAACCTCTATCAAACTTTTAAAAATTACATCTAAATGGCACGAAAAGTCTTAACCCTCTCACATCCTGACGCGATTTTTGAGCCTATTAGGGATACTTTAAATCCTTTGTTACCGTCAGGGGTATCTATAAACCTTTAGTTTGTTTACTTCAACCTCTGCAGTTGTCTTTGAGTTAGCTGTGGGCAGAAAACTAATTTTGGAGAGGTAATTATAACAGTGAGAGTAATCTATTTCTTATTGCTAATCTGGCAACCTCTGCGTCCTATGGTCGTGAGAGGGTTAATATTGGCAAAGAAATGGGGGAATGGAGGACTCAAAAACCCAGCTGCCTCCACTTAACTTAAAACCGTCTTCTCAGGCACCTGCGTCGCCTCCTGGACAGCGGGTTGAGTGTGCGTCATGCTGGTATCCCCAACCGGTGCCTACTGGAGGTGGTGGCGTCCACAACCAAGCGCTCACCTTCCTCGGTCACCGTACACATCATCACCGTCGCCGGCACCAGGCTCGTCCACGACTTCCCCGCCACAGGTAACATGAAGCTACAACTACGAGGCTTCACCGTTCAATGTATAATGGTTGAATGTACAGGCTCTCAGCCTATGCCCGAGGGGGAGTACAGTACTGTAGTTGGAATATAGAAAGAAAAAAAATGTATATATATGTAGTATATACTGTATATGTTGTATGTATACCTTTTTCTTTTCTTTTATTGTTTTATTATTATTATTTTTTTTTTTTTCCCCAGCCACTCTATTTGAGATCCTGCAGCACCATGAGAGCCAAGTGGATGGTGGAGAAGCTCTCCTACCTTCACCGGACAGTGGGCAGGAAGCAGTGTTGGTGTATGCCATGCGTAGGATCAGTGACAAGGAACTACGGTCTACCTCACTCAGAACACTGGGACTCACGCATGGCAAGTGTATGATGAGGTAAGGGACAGTGGGATGCGCAATGTTGGCAATATATTTTAGCGCAATGATGATGATGATGCAGTTTTTACCACCATACACTCCCTGCTGAATAGCTGGGCTAGGGTGGGTGCCCTGATGAATCAGGGACTTCAGTGAACAGTTGCCACAGATTGCTAGACCGCGCCGTTCACTGACGTCTGCCAATAACACACTGGCTGGCCCGAGACTCGAATCGTCAACCTCACGGTCAGCAGGCGAGCGCTCTACCAACAGTCTGTGGCAAAGAGAGAGGATTCCCCAACTGCTATACATCAATTACTTAGGGGGAATGGTTAACTTTTTAGTCGTTAAGTAAATAAAGTCTGTGAATTGTATCCCTTTGTACACATTATCCTCCCTCTTGCATGCCAGTGTCCAGTTCAGCCTGTCTCAAAACCCGAGTTTGTGTCCTTTAAAATAACAGCACAATTGTGTCCATGTTTCCTTTGATTTTATGAAATAAGATATATAACGGTCTTGATAGCGTAATGCTTAGTGTGTGGAATTTCAGTGTGAGTATCCAAGGTTCGAGTCCTGGGAGTACCACATGTATTCATTACTTTCATTGATTTCATAAGTTAGGTTTATTTGTAAATTAATTGGTGGGTTGGTGAAAACAAATGTGAAAATATCACACACATATCAATAACTTGAAATGGTCCCTGTACTTGACTGTAGGCTTACCATACTGTATTAGTGGTGTAATAGTTTAGATACTTATGTTCTGGGTGTGGTGCCCCGAGTTTGAATCCCGGGAGGACCATATGTTTTCATTAGTTTATTCAAGTACTTTGGGGTTTGTAATTGATGATTAATGTTAAGAACGGGGTGTTATTTATATTACAGGCACAGCATGCAGTCAGTGGAGTCTGAAGGACAGGCTCATGTCTCAAGTGTGCTCAGTAAGCGGCCCAAAGAACATCATAATCAAGGTCAGTTAAAGCTACAGTGTTTGCTTACAGTACTTTACTTTATTGTGTGTGGAAACCTTATAGTATTATAATGTAAAACTTGCAAAATAAACAAACCAAAATTTATACGAACACAGTAAAATGACAAAACAACTAATCAAAATCGCTATGTGGAAACAACACTTAAGTAAAATAATAATTTCTAAATAAAAGAACACAATCCACCTCATAAGGTGTACATTACTACATGAGCAAGTTAATCTGGTTCTAAGGGGAGGTGGTGGGGCCGAGGCTGCCACTTTCGCTAGAATTAAATGTGGCTGGGGGAAGTTTAGAGAACTTCTGCCAATTCTGACCATGAAAAGAATGCCTCACCCCCTGAAGGGAAGGGTGTATGCCTCATGTGTTAGAGCCAGACCTATGAGAGTTCCGTATGGAGCTCAGTGGTCTGGTTAATCTGCTCTACATAACTAACTAACTCATGTGTTAGAAGTGCAATGACGTATGCCTCAGAAACATGGGCCGTTAAAGTAGAGGATGTCAACAGAATGGAACGTAATGAGATGAGAATGGTGAGATGGATGTGTGGGGTCAGGCTGCAGTATAGAATAACAAATGATGAGCTGAGGAGACGTTTAGGTATAAAGAGTATCTTCGAGGTGATGCGTACAAGTAGACTGGGATGGTATAGACATGTGGAGAGAATGGATGAACAAAATTGGGTGAAAAAATGCAGGTCTGTGATTGTGGAGGGAGCTGTACCAAGGGGTGGACCGAGGAAGACCTGGGATCGGACTATACGTGCCGATCTCAAATNTCAGTCTTAAAATTGTATGTATGTATCTATGTACTCCTAAAGCCGGTATCACACGAGACATTTTATAGTCAACTTTTTTCTGGTACCATTTCTGGAATATTTTGCACTGGTATCGGAAACTAGACTGATGATAGATGAATTTAGGTGACTGAAATATTTGAAATGTTGACCTCATAAGCTGCCAGACCAATGGTGAGGGAAAAAGCGCTCGTGTGATACCGGCTTAAGTATAGGAGTTGACGGCATAAATGCTACTTCGGTAATGTGTACCTTGAAGATTATAATTTTATTTTATTTATATTGTTCTTGTAAATTATTTAATGGAGAATTGTTACCTTTTCAGAATCGGAAACTAAAAATGTATCGGCCAAGAAAGACCCCAAACCTTCGACTGAACACGATCCTACTCCACCACCACTACAGTTAAGCCAATCATCAGAACAACCTACACAGCTGAGTCAGGTAGAGGCACTAGATCTGAGTATGGATAGTATGGACACTGTCACGTCTAGCCACGGTGTTCACTCTGCCGTCGTTCACTCGGAGGCCGACACGTCTCGTCCTGATACGCAAGGTCAGTTTTCAGGACAAATTTTTAGTCCTTGCGTTATTTCCACATAGCGATTTTGATAAGTTATTTTACCTTAAAAAAAATAGGAAAAGTGGGGATTGGGTGAGTAAATAGATAGATGCTGTCTCAGATGTTGAATAGGGTGTGTAAATTAAGGAACTTGCTTGTATATCTCACTCGAAACTATGAATTAATGCTTAGATAGTGCTGATACCAATTATTGGTCAAAATATACTTGGTGCCGCTACATCACTTATTTGGCCGACTGTACCGTAGCTGACTAACTGTTGATGTGTTTTCCAGGTGTTAGTGAATGTAGTACCAGTATGGATGTTGGTGGTGATGGAGGGGCACCAGACACCAGTGTTGGCTCACCTGATACCACTCCTCCCACACATAACGTTATTAAGGTACTGTCCACACAACCAAAGTACGGTCACGCTAATAAGTCATGGCCCAGCTGGCATTAAGTTTGGCTTGCTCTGTGCTGTATTAATGTCTGTCAGATGTTGAATAGGGTGGGTAAGTGTAAGAACATGTTTGTATATTTCACTCGATATGAAGAAATGAAGCTTAGATATTGCCGATACCAATTATTGATCAAAACATACTTGGTGCCGAGACATCACTTATTAGCGCGATTGTACTGTCCACACAACCAAAGTACGGTCGCGCTAATGTCATATCCCAGTTGTCAGTACGTTTGGCTTGCTCTGTGCTGTATTAATGTTTGTCTGATGTCGAATAGGGTGGGTAACTGTAGGAACATGTTGGTTTGATCTCACTCGCAATGAATACATCATGTTCAGATATTGCTGATACCAATTATGGATCAAAATATATTTGGTGCTGAGACATCACTTATTAGCGCTACTGTACATTTAAAATACAGGTCTCCCTCACTATCCGATGCCCCGATTTATCGTAAATTAAATTTGATTTTAGTAAGCGTTTTTTATTAGTAATTTTGCCTTCATATTGTCTTTGTCCGATTTTGTTTTTGTTTTAGTTTGCAAGTTTTACATTTGAATATTATACATTAGGTAGTTCTATACAGTACAATAGCTATTTACCTTTATCTTTCAGCTTGGCCTTCATAATGCCATTGTGTTCTCCATGGATGACGCTCCCCCTACACACATTACCGAGGAGGATGACACATTCTTCCAGCTGTCAGTCAAAGAAGTGACAAAGCTCTACATGGAACAGAAGAAAGTCTTGTATGTATAGCCTACCCGACACTTACGGGCAGATTTCCACCTGGAGGATTTTTTTCTGAACCTCTTTCTCCCTCATGTTTAGCCCCATTGCTTGTGAGATTTAAAGACGTTCGCACCATTAGTTTGGCGATTTTAAGAACCCTCGGCCCATTTCTGTCAATTTTAAGACCATTTGTGCCATTTAGGTGTCGATTTTTTCCTGGCGAGCGATAGCGAACCTGTAATTTAACCCTCCAGCCCCGGCTACGCATTACATAAATATTGGCCGAAAAACGTCTAGGCTAGGCTACCGTATCATTGTTATGCTGACTGCTTCCCGCGCATCCCCAAGCGTAGCTGTGTTATTTTTTTTATTTTATTTTTTTTTTAAAGAGACAATGAACGGAGGAAGGAAAAACACAGATAAAACAAAAAGGTCCATGTGCCTAAAGGCATCCTCCATTCATAAAATGTTTGTAACAACTGGATTTAAACATTTGTAGATTGTAAGTTTGTGGAAAGCAATTCGAGGGAAGTGAATTCCAAAGAGTAGTAGCTCTGGGGATAAATGAATTCTGATAAGCAGAAGTTCTGCATTGTGGAGGAGAAAGTGTAAATTCATGGGCGCTCTCAGCTGCCCTAGTTCTACGGGGAAAGATGTGGAGAGGCGGCACAATTGAAGCAAGTTCCTCGGAACAATTGCTGTGAAAATACCTGTAGAATGGCGTTAAGTAGAGCTCTCTAAGTCAACTGGTTGAGTTGTGATGATGATTTCAGTGGAGATAACTTACAGCAACAACAGCCACTTTACAATACTTTTCGATACTTAACAACAACATACAGGCACACACGAACAAGCGACGCTCTCCTTCTTGTGGCCGGAGATGCGGGGCGTCGGTCCAGCCGGCTATTGTTTACATGCGTCGGACCGACGCCTCGCACACCAAGCTCACAGGCGTTCAACCACTGGTACAATGTTGTACCACCCGGGTTCCTGGGGGCAAAACATAATGGTACACACGTGTACCATCCGAGTTTGAAGGGTTAAGGGGAACCGGCCTTCGGCCGGGAAATTTTTCTACTGAAAAATGTATAAATTTATCTTGAAAGGGGGTCAAGGGGGAGTAATTTTAAGCTTGATGGAAGTCTAGGGAATCAACTAAAAACCTCCCCTTAAACAATGTTCTCCTTCTGTGTTGTTTTTCCCCAAGCTGCCTGACCGAACAGCCCCAAGGCCCCGAGCAAGGCCAAGGCCACAACCGAGCGCCCCCACAGAACCCTCCCCGCCGACCACAATAAAGCCTGGGTGACCGAAGCCACTCCACGGCGGGGAGCTGAGGAGGGTGCGGAAACGCCCGGGAAACCAAAGCCCCACCCAGGGCCCTGTGCCCCTCAGCAATTATGAAGAGAAAGTTGGGGGGCAAAGGAAAGATGTGACGCTTTGGCTTCCAATCTTGGTAGATTAGGAGGTCAATCCACGCAAGAGACGCCGTCACTTGAGATCTAGAAAATATATAAGTAAAAGGAACAGTCAGAGTAAGCTATGGGTATGGCAGAGATCGCTCAGTTCTCACTCTGATAGACCAGCCCATCACCACATGACTAGAACCCAATCCTCTCAGCATCAGCTAGGAAAGGCCCTAGAAAGCNCTTGTGGCCGGAGATGCGGGGCGTCGGTCCAGCCGGCTATTGTTTACATGCGTCGGACCGACGCCTCGCACACCAAGCTCACAGGCGTTCAACCACTGGTACAATGTTGTACCACCCGGGTTCCTGGGGGCAAAACATAATGGTACACACGTGTACCATCCGAGTTTGAAGGGTTAAGGGGAACCGGCCTTCGGCCGGGAAATTTTTCTACTGAAAAATGTATAAATTTATCTTGAAAGGGGGTCAAGGGGGAGTAATTTTAAGCTTGATGGAAGTCTAGGGAATCAACTAAAAACCTCCCCTTAAACAATGTTCTCCTTCTGTGTTCTTTTATTTCATTAGTTTTATTTTAGTAAGTGTTATTTCCACATAGTAATTTTGATAAGTTATTTTACCTTTATCTTGTATCGTCCCAGTTTTGGTTTTAGTTTGCAACTTTTACATTTTAATGTTAATCTAGTACTTACTTTGGAAACTTTGCACTAGTTGGAAATGATCACAAGTAACATTTTATATTTTGATTCATGAAAAACAAAGGAACATGACATTTAAGCCTTTCAGTTTCTTACAGTTTCTTCCAGTAGATCCTCTGGAAAAAGGCAAACTATGCCTGTGTATCCAGCTCAGTACCAGTACTTGCACTGCTGCGGTGCGTTTACCACAGGCCGTAGCGCGGTTGAGAGAGTACTCACCTGCAAGCCGAGAGGTGGAGGGTTCGAAGCTTTGGCTAGCCTCTATTTACTCAGGCCCAATCCCCACTTTTCCTATTTTTTATGTTATTTTTTTTGGGGGGGGGGCTAGCCAGTTATTGGACTGTGGTGGACGGTGCGGTCTAGCAATCTGTGGCAACTGTCCACTTAAGGGGAGACGGTCGTTTTCTGGTCCCCTTTCTCTCTCTCGTGTTTAGTCCCATTATTTATTTTTAGAGGATTTTAAGTTTCGTCCCATTTCGTTATAAATTTTAAGATCTATCGTGCCATTTAGGTGTCGAGTTTTTCCTGGCGAGTCTGTAATTGTAGAGGAATCGGCCGGTACAAATTTATCTTGAGAGGGGGTCTAGGGGATTTTTTTCTAAGTTTGAGGGATGTCTAGCGAATAAACTAAGAATTTATGAATGAATTAATTTATAGGCCTAAGCAACATAAAAACAGGTGACCCCCCTAATAGTGTTTGTACTGCATCCCTCTAGACGTGAGTTGGAGGATGCCCCGCTTCGGACTTCCAACCTGCGTGATATGGAGGAGAGCAGCCGCCTCCTATCAGCCATGAACCGCTACCCTGTGACCCACCTACGCGTACACTTCCCCGACCAGTTTGTCATCCAAGCGTCGTTCAAACCCACCGACACTGTGGCTACGGTTATCGCTGCCATCCGACCTCTCCTGGCAGACTCTTCGCAAGAGTTTCATCTTTGTAAGGCACTAATCATTGTGTTCTTTTATTTATAAATTATTATTTTGCTTGACTAATTCCTTGAACGTGACGATAGTGCGTTGTTATGTGTGCTATTATTTTGCTTGGGAAACAGATTAACTTGCTCATGTAGTAATGATCACCCTATGTGGTGGATAGTGTTCTTTTATTTCATAAATGTTATTTTAGTAAGCGTTGTTTCCACATAGCGATTTTGATTAGTTATTTTGCCTTTATATTGTCTTTGTCCAAGTTTTGGTTTGTTTAGTTTGCAAGTTTTACATTTTAATTTAGCTGACTGTACCTAAAATGTATGTTTTTAGACACGCGGCACCCAGCGAGGACCCTGTGTGAGGAGGAGAGCTTGGTTAATGCCGGATGTGTGCCCAACGCAAGGCTCTACTTCAGCGACACTTCTACCGGGCCACCCTACCTTAGTACCGACACCCTGGCCAACAAGTCCTCCTTCGCCGGGGCCATCAATACACTCACAGGCAAAAAGTAGGTACAGTACTGCATAATAGTTAATATTATATTTTTTCCACCAACCAACTTCACATCTAAACTCAATTAACCCTTTCAAGCATTTATGACGCAGAGGTTGCCAGATTAGCAATAAGAAATGGAGTTCTCTCACTCATATAATTACCTCTCCAAAATTAGTTTTCTGCCCATAGCTAACTCAAAGACAGCTGCAGAGGTTGAAGGAACTAAACTAAAGGTTTCTAAATACCCCTGATGGTAACAAAGGCTTTAAAGTATCCCCAATAGGCTCAAATTTGCGTCATATGCGTGAAAGGGTTATTGTAATCAACAAATACATGTGGCACTCCAAGGACTCGAACCTAGGAAACTCACATCGAAATTCCGCGCACTTAAGCATTATGCTATCAAGACAGTTTATTTTTGTTTTTTAATCTGGGGGTGGCCGACTCGAGACAGAGCCACCCAGAGGTATCCATAATGAAATATGGTGATATACAGTAATTGTTATAGCTGGATCAACATACCTGCACCACCGTGGGATCAAAACTAATACATTTCAGTGGCTATTGTAGTATAAATTCCATCAGCTTGTCTTTTGTCGTCGCCCCATGATTGCTTGCCGTGCCGTGCCGTGTCCCCCTCACTGTTCGTCATATTAGTAATGAATGCCTTCTTTATTCCCGTCCTTGTACGCTATATTTTGGCAAGAAAACGTTCTCTGAAATTTTGACGGACTCCCGCCTTTTCCATATATCGTATCATTCTTTTTCTTAAATCTTGTTCCCTTATTGGTGAAATCTGATTAATCCCATCCTAACCTGATTTGCTCCTTCCTGCTCATCTTTGTTTTCTTTAATCCATGACCCCATTTTCTTTATTGCCGAATCCTTGGCTTTTGCTAAGGCCAGCCCTATGAGAGAGAACAAAAAAAAAAAATTCTATCAGCAGCCCTCCTCACTATCAAAACGTATAATTTGTTACAAAAATATATAATTCGACGTCGTATACTTGAAATATCATTCCAAATAAAAGTAAGCCGCCTAGGATATTATAGAGTCGGTGGTAATGTTATTAAAATGCCGTTGTTTTGGCCAGGCCCCACCGAGGAGCAGGAAGTCGATTAGGCGTGGGTGATGGGGCAGACACGTCACACTCCAGCCCATCCCAACAACAACAACAACCTCATCCCTCCCGCCAGGACTACACCCGACAACCCTCGCAGGCGTCCGGGGGGGCTGTTCCTAAGACCCCCAAGTGGTTCAAGTTGGCTAAGTAGGAATTATAAGTTATAGAATTGTTGAGCAGGTTTTTGCAGATTGATCGTTTTTTTAGATATTGAGTACCGGTAACATGATGTAACTTCGGACAGGGAGATAACTTCGGACAGGGAGATAACTTCGGACAGGGAGATAACTTCGGACAGGGAGATAACTTCGGACAGGGAGATAACTTCGGACACTCTAGAAAAAATATACAATGAACCACAGTTATGGGATAAATACACGATGTTATGGAAAAACAAGTATGTCTGCGGTGTTCTTCCATAATGCAGAGTAATTTTTCCATAACTGTTGCTTACATACTTTTATCCAGAAATGTCCGACGTATAGCCCCCGTCCCAAGCTAGGGCATTTCACGGTACTGTAAATGAAAATTTAAGCTTATATAATTTTCTCTTCTGCATTCTATAAGAGATTATTTTAAATTGTTTAATAATACTCTTAGAAATTATATTGATGAGAGACTATTTGATCATTTGGACAAGGCTGAGATTATACAGTACAGTACAGTACTGTAATTTGTACCTCCGTTATAGTATAAACTCTGCCTTAGCCGATCATTTTTTATAAGTTTCTTTTTGTATGTTAGTTTCAATTCAATAACAGTTGACAGGAAAAGGTTAGAGTAAATAAGTCCTGTATCCCATTAAGCCGCTGTCACACAAGCGTTTTTTTCCGTCAATTTAACATGAGCAAGTTTTTCTCGTATTATTTCGGTACATTTTCGCACGGGTATCGGAAACTAGACTGAAGGTAGATTATGTTAGGCGGCTGAATTCTGATAAAGTGTAATTTTTGAAGCTTCCAGACCATAATTGCCCATAAAAATTGCTCGAAAAAGGGCTCGTGTGACTCCGGCTTTATAATAGTAAAGACACCATACTGTACTTTTCATTGCTGTGTTCTATATAATGTGTGTCATTGTTCACCTTTGCAATAAATCTCAGTTTTACCACAACTTATTTTACTTCAACTTGATTTGTTCCACACCTTTGGTATCCACACAAGTGAAGGTCAGGATTGAATTGTTTGGATTACAGTAATACCAATAACCCCCAAATGAAATTGATTGAAGCATGTGATATTCCCAGGATTGGAACCTAGGATATCATCATCTCCGACGCCTTGTTTCCCCCCTGTGAAACCCCCGCTAAAGGATGGCAATGACAAACGTCTCCAGGCTACTTTGTCAAGACATGCCTCCTTTGCCCGTGGGAAGTTTTTCTTTATATTTTTCCACTTTCTTTTACAATGAGTGGATATTATACAAATTTATGAAGATTTTTTTTTCTTGAGCTGTCAATGTCAATCTATATTTAGAGATATTTGGGACCTAAAAGTAAAAAAAATCTTGCTCCTTTGGCAAAAACTTATGTTTTGCAATTTTATAATTACAATACCTCTGAACTAATGGCCTTTTTCCCAATTCTTGGTGTCATGCGTTGGTGATACCAATAGCTAAATCTGGCAAAGATCCTTGTTCCCCCGCTAACTATCTATTCACTCAGGCCCAATCCCCTAACTATCAACCCATATCGTCAACTACTGTAGTTGTCTTTGCAAGCTGATGGAGATGGTTACTGTCTTTTGTCATGGTGCATCTGCCAGTTTCACATCCTTTCTCCCAATCAGTTTGGATCGCAACCATGCCGATCTACTCTTGATTCTCCTGGATTCCACTATAAGGCCTGGTTTTGACTGCCGACATCACTGTCGCAGTTTTTGTTTAGATATTCTAAAGGCATATGATTCAGCCTGGCGTTATTCTGTCCACGTACTCTTTATGATCACGGTATACGTGGCTGCTTCCCGATCTTTCTCTCCAAGTTCCCCACTGATCGTACGTTCGCTGTCCGGATTGAAGACATCCTATCGGACACTTTCTCGCTTCAACGGGCCTTCCCACAAGGGAGCGTTCCAAGTGGTAGTCTCTTTCCCATTGCCATCAATGGCGTTGTTTCATGCCTTCAGGTATGTCCAGAAGAGCGGGCCTGATCGGCGGGTATGCTCGTCATCGGGCAAACCATCAAAAAGCCCGAGCCCCCGTATAGCGAAATCACCAGGGGGTGCCCTGTGGCTTGAGGAACTACGACTCTGCCAGACGTAAGATAACATTGGAGGTTTATAGAAGGTTTATTTGCCTCCCACTTCTCACAAATCTCACTTCGTTGTACAGTAACACGGTTCACATCAGAAACTTGCGATATCTAGCCAGGAGTCCTACAGTGAGCCACCTAGTATTTTCTAATCTACACCACTTGCAAATAAGTTGATTCAACTTTATCGTCAAGATCCATACTTAAGGAACGTTAAAGGTTATAAGAACAGAGATAAACGAATAGCAGCACTGAAGGCCATTGCTGCAGAGATAAGGGCACATGGTGCTTCTGTTACAACGGATGACATTAAAAAGAAAATAGATACTCTACGAAACCAGCATAAGTGTGAAGCCAAGAATATGAAACTTTCAAAGAAGTCGGGAGCGAGTGTTTATATCACTATATCATTGTTTTCAGGATCTGTCATTCTTCACCGATAGTGACATAAGACCGTCAGTGTCAAACATGGACAGCCGCCACAATACCGAGGATATGACTTCTGATACTGAGGTACGTAGGCATGCTCTGTCTCTTGTCTCTCTCAGTTATAAAATTAATATAATACTTATGAGTTAAGGAGAGATGGTTCACTTGTTGGTCTATTTTTTTGTTTAATTTATTTATTATGAGTCTAGTTTTCCCCCTAGACCTCTATCAAGCTTTAAAAAAGCATATGGCTGCCATAACCATCCCTTCTATTTAGCAATTCTTTGCACCATATTCTCCTTTTTCTTAAAACGTACATCAATAATTATGCTACACAATATTTTCTTCTCAGTAGTACTGGCCACCATGTTTAACTTACCGTACTCTACAACCTACTGGTATCGTCGGGCACGGCCACCCATTCATCGACTCTTGCTGCGTGGACAACATTCACGGGCATGCCCGCCGGAATTTGTCCGCCGACCGCGCTGCCTGCAGGGCACGCCCGCTCGTCTGGACATGCCTTGAAGGAGCGTTGCGAGTGGCTCTCTTTCCCATTGCTATCAAAGGCGTTGTTTCATGCCTTCCTCAAGGAGTCACCATAGTCTATGTCTATGACCTAGCGAGATACTACTAGTCTCGCTCACTCGGTCACTCCCAACGAATCCTTAATACAGCCATTTGTAATATTACCCACTGGGCAACGTCTGTTGGATTCCAATTTTTTTTATGACAAATGCTGGCTCAAGGATCAGGATATCCATCTCAGGATCCTAAACACCCCCATAACAGTTTTCTCAAAGGTAAAGTTCCTCAGCCTATCTTTGATTCCCATCTCAATATGGCTGTCCATGTTCTATAGGTTTGGGCGAAATGTCATTCTTCCCTCCACTTCCTCAAAACACTGTCTTGCTGTTCTTTCATTTCATAATTTTATTAAGAGTCTTTTCCACATAGCGATTTTGATTAGTTCTGTAGCATTTATCTTGTCGTCCCAGTTTTGGTTAGTTTATTTTGTAAGTTTTAAATTATAATTATACTTTTTGGGGCGCCACCCGGTCCACAATGCTCACTTTTTTCAAGGCCACCGTTCTCTCCATCATTGATTATGGGCGTTCTATCTATGGCGCAGCTTCTGACAACTTCACCCCATCCATCACAAGGGTTTACACCTTTGCTCAGGAGCCTTCCGATCGGCTCCCTCTCCATCGGTGAACTCCAGTTAGAGTACCATCGTAATCTTGTTACTATGTGTAGGGCTTTAAGCCTTCGAGGTAGCGATTCCCCTGCTAGCGAGCTCTTCCACGACCCTCTAGCTCCTGGCCTTTCCATGCAGCCGAGCCGAAACCACAAGCCCGCCCACCACACTTACAGGCGCACCCTTCATATAAACCGTCACCCCGGGCCAGGCGTCTGATGGACTTATCTAGTCCAGCTTGTGCCCGACCCCTTCCCCCAAATTACCACTTTTTCACTAGTCTATTCACAAGCATTCTCCATTCATTTCGGTTTATTACCACTTCCTTTGCCTGATCTATAGTCCATCCAAAGCTTGTCTTACAGTCTCCCCATCTCGAGGAGTCTTCCTGCCCTTCTATCTCCCCTTTTATCACTCATATTCTCTTTGCAAGCCTTTCATCTTCCATTTGTTCAACATGACCATACCAGCTCGGCACCCTTCTGTACTCTGGCCGACAAATGTTCCTGCTGCACCACTCTACGTATCTTCATTCCTCAATCGGTCTCTACGAGTAACTACACATACTCTTCAAGCAGCTCTTCTCCATCACATCCAGCTTTCTTCGCTCCTTTTCCTTCAGAGCCCATGTCTACGCCCCATAAATATCGGTTGGCATAACAATTCCTCGATACATTGGACTTTTTATTTTCATAGAGATTTCTCGCCTTCCACATACTGTACTTCCTTCACTCAGTTTTACCTACATTTCCATACCTCCACTCTTGCTGATCGTTTAACCTAGATATTTAAAACACTTTCCTCATTATCTGCCTACCCCATTTTCCTACATATCCCAACATGCCCACCACACTTTCAGGCACACCTTCCATATATATATATATCAGCTCCCTGGGCCAGGTGGACATTCTTTCCCAACTTGCGCCCAACCCCCATCTCCCAAATGACCACCACATAGGGTGTACATGAAATATATAGCAATGGTTATTTCCAGAGATTTTGATTAGTTCCTTTGCGTATATCTTTTGTCGTCTCAGTTTTGGTTAGTTTATTTTTAAAGTTTTAAATTATATGACAAAACTAGGACTAACATTGCTGGGCGCGATTTAGAGCCACCACTAGAATTAAACCTATGTGTGACCGAGGCAACACTTGTGAAGTTAAGTCTATTCTCTGTAAGTAGGCGAGAAATCATTATCTCAATCCTCCAACTCAAAAATGGCTAAAGTAAATTGGCTGTACATTTCTAAATAAATTCCTCGACTTACCAAATGGTTGAAATATTAGCTTGATTACTCTAGACTTTGAGTTACAGGTTAGGTCATGATTTCTCTCCTACTTACACCGAATAGACTAGTTCGCCAGCCGTACATAAATTAACAAATTTGGCAAAATTTCTAGGAAAATATACCAATTTGAAAATACCAAAACTAAATTATGTCATCCAACCTAACGCCAAACATTCATCCGTCTAAGATACAAAAGGATAAAGATATTTCAGAATATAAGGATAAGAATAAACTTTAATCTATTGAAAATTTATAAACTTCACTTGGTAAAATACATAACAAGATCCAGTAAACAGTAGATAGCAACAAAGCAAGTGAAGAATTATTAAATTAACTTAGCTATCCAAAAGTCCATGAAATTTGCTCAATTACCCAGGATTTGGTGCATAGTTATTACAAACAAATATATATATATACACCCACAACAACCGTCTATGGAATGTTTGGCTTCTTACTCTTGTCACTATACCCTATTTTTTTCCAGCGGAGGGTAAATTGCAATCTTTCCGTCCTGATTACCATTATTTTGTAGCGAATTATGCTGCCAATTATGAAAACTTTGCAATAATATGATGCATAACTTAACGGCATCATATTTTTCCAGTAAGAATCATAAAATAAAGTGCCGAAGGATTAAATTTATCAGCAGCGGAAAAAATATAGACTATAGGGCACCACAGGCATGGGATAGCCTAGATTATTGTATAGTAAATTTAACCCCTTCGGTAACGGCGAAGTCTTTTTAGCTTTAAGGGGAGATTTCCACTAGAGGGATTTTTTGTAGACTCTTTTCTCCCTCATGTTTAGCCCCATTGCTTTTGATAATATAAAATGTTCGCCCCGTTAGTTTGGCGATTTTAAGAACTTTCACTCCATTTTAAGACCTTTGGTGCCATTCAGGGGACTTTTTTTCCTGGCGAGCGAAAGCGAGCCTGTAATTTAAGAGGATTCGGCTGGGACATTTTTCTACCGAAAAAATGTACAAATTTATCTTGAAAGAGGGTCAAGGGGGTGTAATTTAAAGCTTGATGGAAGTCTACTAAACACTAAAAACCTCTCCTTAATCTGGCTACCGTAACACTATTTTTGTGCAGTTTATAAAGGATCTCCAGCATTAAACAGGTTCGAAGTAAATCTTAACCCATTTTGCTACCACAGAACCTCTTTAAACTGCACAATCTTCTAAATATAGCTACAATAAAATCGAAAAGAAATAGCCGGTATAAAGGGGTCAAGGCAAACTAAAGTATACTATGAACGCTGTATTATTTTCTACACTTTCTTATGGTAATGCCTAACTAAAATTCTGTACTATACAAATTTGGGATACAATTATGTACTTTCAACACTATAGCGGCAGCCCTACGAAATAACCATATTTGAAAACTAAATCTACGAAAGAAACAAATTTGAAAACTAAAAATATCTTGTGGAAGTTTCCCACAATTTGAATCCCATGCCCATAATTATAGACTTTTCTCCAGTGCTTTACAATAAGCCTGCAAAGCCCAGCCAAGCGATAATCCCAACAGTAGTCTGAAAATAGGTCTAGTCAGCCATGGCCATTAAAACCCCTTCAGCAGTGTGACTTCCATTTAGCATAATTCAAAGGTTTACAGATTTCCATACCCCTTAAATTAGTGCCATAATTTCAACGGGTAGCGAGAAAATTTAATTCCCATTGTATTGAAGTATTGCGACTTCCTATACATTTAGCACAATTCAAAGGTTTACAGATTTGCATGCCCCTTATATTCATCCCATAATTTCAATGGTTAGCGAGAAAATTGAATTCTCATTGTATTGAAGAGGTTTTAGAAACTGATCATCTCGCCTTACAAGACTGCCTACACTTAAAGGTATAATTAATTCAGATCTATAGACTTAAAACACTGAAGATTACAATCATTGATACAGTACATACAAAAATATTGATTAAGGACAGATTTGCATAATTTAGAGTTATATACAGTACAAGAATGACAGTGCAAGGATTTATCATTTAAAATTAATTTAATGCAGTAATTCTCTATCTGGTAGGTAGAGTAACTGGCTGCACTAAATCATTTACATTCTCACCGACCTCTGACTAAAGCCGCTGTCACACGAGCGCTTTTTCAGTCAATTTTCCAAGAGCAAGTTTTTTCATTATTTCGGGACTTTTTCGCACTGGTATCGGTAACTAGACTGACGGTATATTAGGTTAGGCGGCTGAATTCAGATAAAGTGTAATTTGTTAAGCTTCCAGACCATAAAAATTGCTCGAAATAGGGCTCGTGTGACTCTCCGGCCTAACTATCACAGTGACATCCCGCCAATTACAAACTTTACACTATGCCACATTTACAAATCAAGGAGACTTTCATCTAGAAGGTCTATAATTGTCTTAGTCTCAGTTTTGGCTTCTTTAGTTTGCAAGTTTTACATTTTAATATAGCAGAGGCTAGGCTGGATTAAATATAATTGCCCATTTATATTAGAAAACGCTGGTGAAGTTGCAAAGAAGGTATTTATAACTTATTGTCTATACAATTTCTGGAAGTTTTTCAGGACCTTTAGACATATCTAACATCATACAACTTCGATCTATCTTATCTATTTACTCAGGCCCAATCCCCACTTACAACTTACTGTACTCTATTCTTTCAGCACAAGATCCTTATCGAAGGGAATTTATCTGTTAAGACCCTATAACCAACAAAAGATAGTGAAAAGCCAAGATAAAGAGGATACAATTAAACTGAAAGTAGATTCACGATTCTAGAGCAGATTAACCAGACCACTGAGCTCCATACAGAACTCTCATAGGTCACGATTCTAGACATTTATAGATATTGTAGAGGTCGGTTGTAGGCATCAATCCAATATGGAAGGATCACACTTTAATCAAATTAAGTCTGCAAATTAAACCAGGTGGTAAAATACAAAAAGTAAAGTAATCCTTATATTCCACACCTAAAGAGTTATTATATTATTTCCCCATAGGTCAAGTGCTCACCTCTTCATATCTAGAATGCATAAATAAAAAGTGCTAAAATAATTCTTCCCAATCTTTTATCTTCGGTCTTTTCTATTTAAATCATTCCCAGTATTTAATTTATTCAATTTTGTAGCCCCTAGAAAATTCCTAAATATCTTCCAGCCTATTTCAAAAGAAATTTTAATTTTCGTAAATTGACAATGTAAATAAAATTTCTAATTAGATTAAAATGTTTTTCAAAACTACTATACATCTTCCAAAACATATTAATCTCAAAAAACAAATTTTAAATAAATACTAAATTCCGTAGATCATTCCATCTTGAAAAATAAATAAATCTGTATTTAGTTCCCAACTATCTTCCTTCATTTTCTCTAGGCTAGACTTAAATTTATTCTACCAACAACTTATTTCATAGTCTTTAGACGGACTGGTATGCCCCTGAGCGGCGCCGACGACCCACCAGGTAGGCAATAAGGACAATGACCACCAGAGCAGCCAGTGCACAACCCACGGCGATCGGTACAATGTCAGAAGTCTTGTCCGCTGGACAAGTAGTTCCTGCAAACATTAATTGGGATTATAATTTAAAAGGCAAAACTAATCAAAATTGCTAGATGGAAAATGCTTTAGCAAAATAATCAACCACATACAGTGTACATTACTGCTTGAGCTAGTTAAACGGTTTCCCAAGCAAACTACTAACAAAACAACACACTATAGTCACTTTCAAGGAATTAGTCAATTTGTTAATGCGAACAGACTTTATTATATAGTACCTAAAATTTACGTTAAGGCTTAGATGGAACTTTATTTACAAATTTTCCACTTGAAAAATGGCCAAATGACTGAAGACAAACTCACCTTGCACAAAGTCGCTTTCACTTGGAATTTCATTGAATGCCTGAATATGCATGCCCTTCAAGGTGGCCGTGACAGGGCTGCCATAATCCTTGTCGCCGATCATGGCCGTGACGTTCTTGATGGTGCGGCCAGAGTAGCAACTGAAACTGTGGTTCATCTTGATGTTCACAGGGTCCAGGTCCATGTAGATCGCCAGGTCCAGGGTCTTTCCTATGGCATCACACAAAGCAAATTTAGTAAACCAAGGTAAATTGCATTTCTTTAAAAACTTATTTAAATTAAAATTTAAAACTTGCAAACTAAACAAACCAATACTTGGACAAAGACAATATAAGGCAAAATAACTTCTCAAAATAGCTATGTGGAAATAACGCTTACTAATATAAAAAAACAATCCACCACATAAGGTGCTATCGGGTAGGTACCTGTAAGCATAGCATGCCTCAAGTGACTTACCAATAACCTACATTTATTGTGCAAATAAACTAAGGAAATCGCAAAATCTAGCATTAAATTTGGCACAGATGGTCTTCCTTGCTGCCACCTTTCTTCCATACTATGAAAAATTTCTGACTGCAACTTCGACAGGTGTTCCACCACCAGGAGAACTTATATCTGGGTGGCCCCTTGTTTTGCCACAGACTGTGCTTTCGAGGAGGCTGCGTTCTATGAAGTTCCATTTGCTATAAACATCTGGCCTAGCTGGGTGGCCCCTGGTTTTGGCACAGACTGTGCTACCAAGGAGGCTGCGTTCTATGAAGTTACATTTGCTATCAACATCTGGCCTAGCACCCATGCTTTCAATTTTAATAATTTTGTTGTGGAATCTGTCTCAACTAGCTGATCCATCAACACCGCTATGCATCTTTAAGCTTTGACAAATATTGTGAAACTATAACCCCTTACCTGCATCCGTGGCATTGATGAAGCTCTCATTGAGTACGATCTGAGCAGTGAATTCTGTGAGGGCCCAGGTGTGGTGAGAGTCATTTGAAGATGTGAAGGTCAATTTGATGTTGTTGGTCTGGTTGACACGGTCCCACAAGATAGAGATCCACTGAGTCATGTTGTCCGGGGAGTGGCAAGAGCCATTCACAGCAGCACCTTCACTTGGAACAGTCACTTGTACAATCTTGGTTTTCTGTTAGGAAGGGATTTATTAAAGAACATGCATACAGTAAAAGTTAAAAAACAAATTAATTAATTTCACCTGCGGGAAATCCCCAACTGTAATGAATTCTACAGCACTAAGCGACGAAGGCTATATAGCACTGGAAACTGTCTTAGCATGGTCTAGATTCGAACCCACGCGGCTAGTGTCACCAACATAGCGCGTAGAGCCTTAGCCCGCTAGGCCACGACAGCTCCATACAAGTTAAAAAGATAAGGTAATCTATTTAGCTAAAAAAAAACTAAATAAGAAAATGAGCTACTTCTATGGTCTAACTCATTGAAAAGGCGACTGCTAGCTAGGACCCACCATAGCGAAACTGTCAGTCATTGTCCGAGGCTTAGTTTGGTAGCTCATTAAAAGCCATACCAATATGAAAGTGTGATCATACATACATACATAAAATTTTAAGACCGAGTGTTCCACACATAAGTGCAGTTTCAGTCTCTTGTCCTAATGGCGGCATTCCAGGCAACCCGGTTAAGGGCTGCTTCACTTTTCAAGTTCTTGGATTTGAGATCGGCGCGTATAGTTCGATCCCAAGTCTTCCTCGGTCCACCCCTTGGTGCAGCTCCCTCCACAATCAGACTTGCATTTTTTCACCCAATTTTGTTAATCTATTCTCTCCACATGTCCATACCATCTGAGTCTACTTGTACGCATCACCTCACTAATACTCTTTATACCCAAGTCTTCTCATCTCAACATTTGTTATTCTATCCTGTAGCCTGGCGCCACACATCCATCTCGCCATTTTCATCTCATTACGTTCCATTCTGTTGACATTCTCTACTTTAACGGCCCATGTTTCTGAGGCATAAGTCATTGCACTTCTAACACATGAGGCATACACCTTTCCCTTCAGGGGGAGAGGCATTGGTGTAATGGTTTAGATGCTGATGTTATGGGTGTTCAAAATTAGAAAACCGGGAGGACCACATGCCTTCATTAGTTTATTCAAGTGCATTGGGGTTTGTAATTTATGATTTAATTTTAAGAAAGAGGCGTTACTTTATTCTCAAGCATAGAAATTGTTAATCTCTAATCATGAGCCAAGGTTTGATAACCAAAGTAAAAAAAAAGGGGTCAAGTAGCAAGATAAGAGACTAGCATAAAAGGGGGGTCAAGTAGCAAGATACGAGACTAGCATAAAAGCTCATCTCTTAGGTTATTTTCTTGCTGTAATCCATTTCAAGATTTTAAAAATAATTTGTGAATATACTGTAGCTTGGGGAAAAAATAAAAACCCAATTAACCCCTTCTGTACCAGCGACATCCTTGACTATATTCGGCCTACTATTAGGCTTTCATTCAGCTTAAAAGGGGCCTCCAGCAATTAACAGGCTTTGAACTATCCCTACTTAACCCTTTTTACCAACAGATCCTTTTTAAACTGCACAAAATTGTTTAAATATAGCTTTAATAAAACCAAAATGACGTCTGTACAGGTTAAAATGTGGTGCATACTCAGACAGCCAGCCAGTTTTTGGTATGGTTGGACCTATTAACCCAGTATACAAGCCTCTCAATGTATATTGTATTAAAGGGGGTGGTACTCTATTTAACCCTTAATTAGCGGCGAGCAACATAAGTCGAGTTAAATAAAGCTGGACTATGTGGCGGCGCTCGACATAGGTCGAGTGGCAATTTCAGCACGTAATGTTGCTGAGAGAGAGAGACAAGTGGTGGCAGGAGAGTAGAGAGCGTATGACTGCTCCAGACCACCGCGGCGAACCTACTGACACGAATCCCACCTCCCTCTCTCACTCGCTATATACGGAATTGTATGGGAAAGTGCCTAATTACATGCTTTTTGCACTCGCGTTGCACGGTTATTGCAAGAAAACTAGCCATCATAAAAGGATCGTTATGGCGTCATTCGAAAGCTCTGTTTATGCGCTTTCAGGGATAGATACTTTTTTTACGTTCTGGGTCTTATTTAGGCATTAAAATTATCACGTAAACAGCCCTATTTTGGCTAAAAACACCCCGCTGGGCGGTACATATAAATAAACCGCATAGGCCGCTCGTAAAGGGTTAAGGACCCCTTCTCCCTCATGTTTAGCATATTAGTTTTGATGTTTTAAGACTCTTTCCATTAGTTTGGCGATTGAGACATTCCTCATTTGCTACAGAACTTTGCTTTATAGGTTAAAATATAGCAATTGGTTCAACTGTATAAATACTCGCGTCTAGTCTACCTTTGAAATTAGAAAATACCAGTACCTGTATATGCCAATTTTCTTAAGATCTTCACCCCTTTATAGAACCTTCAACAATTGTTAATATTTCTTTCATTCTTGCCCCGCTTCCTTGCCTCTACAACTTTTATATAGTGCAAGAGGCATAGTTCTGTTTAGAGGGGTAGGTTCATTACAGAGCCCATATCCTATCTGCCCACCAAATTTTGTGAAAATCTATTCATAACTAGCCTATGGGAGATATTTTTTAGAGACAAACTAAGGAGGAAACAAACATCCATCCAACTTAACCCCCTCACGTTCTCGACACAATTTGAGCCTATTGGGGATACTTTTAAAGCCTTTGTTACCATCAGGGGTATTTAGAAACTTTTAGTTTAGTTACTTTAACCTCTGCAGTTATCTTCGAGTTAGCTGTGGGCAGGAAACTAATTTTAGAGAGGTAATTATAAGAGTGAGAGAACTATTTCTTATTGCTAATCTGGCAACCTCTGCGTCATATGGTCGTGAGAGGGTTAATAAGTAGATAATAAATGGTCCAGGACTACTAAAGCCAGTATCACTAGTTTTTATAGTCTACATTCTATGATCAACTTTTTGCACTGGTATCAGAAACTAGACCGACAGTATATGAATTTAGGCAAAAGAAATATTTTAAATGTTGACCTCATAAGCTGCCAGACCAGTGTTGAGGATAAATGTTTAGGGAAAAAGCGCTCTTGATACCGGCTTAAACAAGCATTGTACGAGAAGTACAGTACTGTACAAACTTTCAAAAATCTATTTTATATACTAAAGGAACACGACCATACTGTATTTAGAACTTCTAGACAGTAAAATTACCTTAAAAACTTAATCCTTACCTTGTCTGTAAGTGTGTAATTGATGGAGAAGCTAATGTCTCCATCGATCATGAGACAGGTGACATTGTCGTTAGTCACATTGTATTTGTAGTGGAAGTCCGGCTTAGGGGTGGTCACTGGGCTTATCGTGGTGGGGCTGGTGGTGGTTTCTGGAGTGGTGGTAGTTTCTGGGGTAGTGGTGGTTTCTGGGGTGGTGGTGGTTTCTGGGGTGGTGGTGGTTTCTGGGGTGGTGGTGGTTTCTGGGGTGGTGGTGGTAGTTTCTGGGGTGGTGGTGGTGGAGGAGGTGGTGGTGGTGGTGGAGGGGGTGGTAGTTTCTGGGGTGGTGGAGGGGGTAGTGGTTTCTGGGGTGGTGGAGGGGGTGGTAGAGGGGGTAGTTGGTTGTGGTGTGGTTGTAGATTCAGGGGTAGTCTTAGGGTCTACAGGACTTTCTGTGGCAACTAGTTCATCCCCAATAATTTCGGTTGCATCTTCTTGTGCACACACCGTCCCTAGAAGAAGAAATTTATATACCGTAAAGTAATTTCCTTCAAACATTGAGTAATACTAGTTTATTCGCTGTAAGTAGGCGAGAAATCATAACTTCTATCCTCCAACTCAAAAAAGACTAGAGTACCGGTAATCTAGCTAATATTTCTAACATTTGGGAAGAGTCAGGCAAGGAATACTTATAGAGTAATCGAGCTAATATGGTTACCATTTGGGAAGAGTCAGTCGAGGAATAGATGTGGAAATTTATAGCCAATTTGGTCTAGCCCTTCTTGAGTTACAGAGGATAGGTAATCATTTCTCGCCTACTAACAGCGAATAGTCTATTCTACCTACCTAATTTACATTCAGAGGAACACATACCAAATTTGTAGTCCCGGATGAAAAGCTAGTTATAGATTAGTCAACCAATATTTCTAAAGTTTCAATATTATAATTTAAAACTTGCAAAATAAACAAACCAAAGCGTATACAAACAGTTAAAAAAAAATATATATATATATATAATATACTGTAAACAAAATTGCCTCTCACCCACCCTCCCTATATTAAAATATCTGGGACAATGCTTTCCAACTAACTCACAAGGCAGAGGTTATTGATAAGAGCTTTCAAGATCTTTCTTGCATCATTTGTTTTCACTCCAATACATGGCAGCACCTTAACCCTTTCAAGATCTAATACAAATAAAAAAAATCTGGTAATTATTAGATTTTATTCAGATTAGGAAGGGAATATGGAAGTCAGAGGGTTGTTGTTGCTGTTCCCCAGGCTGCCTGGCCGAACAGCCCCAAGGCCCCGAGTAAGACCAAGGCCATTACCGAGTGCCCCCACAGAACCCTCCCTGCCTACCACAATAAAGCCTGGGTGACCGAAGCCACTCCATGGCGGGGAGCTGAGGAGGGTGCGGAAACGCCCGGGAAACCAAAGCCCCACCCAGGGCCCTGTGCCCCTCAGCAATTATGAAGAGAAAGTTAAGTTAGAGGGGATATGATAGAGGTGTTCAAGTGGGTTAGTGGGATTAACAAAGGGGACATGACAAATGTACTAAAGCTCAGTGATGGTGAAAGAACTC
>JAGKTK010012540.1:0-15664 GCA_018397895.1 Paralithodes camtschaticus
TTAGGCTAATGTTAACCCCATTCTTACTAGGTTAGGTTAGGTAAGGTAAGGTTGTTAGGTTAGGCTAATGTTAACCCCTAACTATTTTTGATGATATGATATCATCCAGTCAGTTTCAGCCTTTTGTCAAATTGAAAAGTTCCAACTTTTGTTATGCTTTGAAAAGATTGGGTTTTTGATGTATTGATAGGGCTGACACCCTTGGAATAGTTTTGACGCTTTGCAGGCGCCCCGGGAAGACCACGGAACTCATGGCTGAGACAAGTCGGCCAATCATGCGATAGGTTACTTGATATGGGCCAGGCAGATACCAGGAGCCTCTCTCGGGAGGATCCCCCAGAGTGGGGTCAGAGGGTGAGTGCGGCTACGCACTTTTATGGAGTATGCCTCCATTGAGAGATTGACACAAGACTATGCAAGATACCACGAAGAAGGCACCAGCGGAATAATTCACCTCCCTTTACAATCCAAGATAGTGCTCTGATTTACATTCCTACGATGCCTGGTAAAAAAATTAAGAGTTCAAATAACTGCCTTCAGGCTCTTTAAGACCCTTGCTTGTTTAAATTCAAATTCCATTTGGGAATGCAGTCTACATGACCCCTATCTCTGGCCTATAAAACTATACTCGGGAACCTTGGACAATCTAAATCATTTGGTGACTGCGCTATAGCTATATTAGAGTCGTTAATTTGTATACACCCTCCACAAGCAATTGACACATATCGACAAATTATTTTTACCTGACCTAGTTTAGGCATCCCTCTAATCTCTAATGTTCTATTGAATTGTTCACACCTAAAACTATTATCAGATTCTTACGTAAACCTCATTGCATATCAGCATTGAATTGTGTATAAACCTTTATGCTGCCTATGCCTAAATAAACTATAGTTAAACCACTCCCAGTGTTATACTTTGCTTAATTGTAATTGAAGTGTGCATTATACTGTAGATGTATTACGAGTCTCCCAGTTCAGTAAGAACCCCTATCAGTCTAGATATACAGCATACCTAGCATAACATATATATTAGAAGCATTTATAATTAAGCCTGTGTTATCTTCCCCCCCATAACCCAGAGCCCGGGGTACTTGGCAACACTGAACTGCTTCTACGACTGGAGGGGGGAGCCATACCTGCGACTGATGCCGGCCAAGGTGGAGCGACAACACTGGCAGCCAGAGCTTCTCACTTTCCATAGCGTACTCTCTGATGCCGAGATCGCCCACATTCAGCTCCTCGCTAAACCCATTGTTAGGGAGTTGATAAACTTTTTGGTTATAATCCTAAATCATTAACGTCTTACGAAAGATTAATTCTATATAGCTTGAAAAATTAGACTATAAAATTAAAGATTTTTCGTATGCTTCTCGATCTATCTATCTGTTGCCAGATGCCCAAATCTCTGTTGGGGTGGCCATGAACAAACCTCTTCCAAGCTCACTGTCCCTCGCCAACACTTGTCCTTGTTCCCAGCCCATCCCCCTCTCCCACATACATCTGTCCACTCCATCCCTACACCTCATTCGTAGTCTACCCCTCCCTCCTCTTTCTCCTATACCCTCTTTGCCATCTGCATTGTTATTTTTATGTAGATGAGGGAGACAAAAGGCAAAACTGCTTGTGATGAGTGCCTCCCCCAAAGTTAAAAGAGTGACAGGGTCAAAATCAAGGAATGTTCGAGCAAAAATGTCTGGACACACCGAGTTTGAAGCAATTTAAGTCATAGGATAAGGGAACGATGGATTCAGGGAGAGAGTTCCAGAGTTCAGCTAGAGGGGGTAGTATACACTGAGAGAGCTCTAAGGAACACTGACTATTGTAGTAACGGTAGAATACCGAGAGAGATGCAACATTGCGGCGAAGAGAGAGATTGCAGAGAGTCGGTGAGTGGACGGGGTTAATGATATGAAAGGCTTTCCTTTCTACTTTGTCTAAAAATGATGTGTGAGAGGATCCTCCCCACACATGTGAACAATACTCAATACAAGGACGCACTGTGCCCCTGTACAGAGCAAGAAGTTATGCAAGGGTAAAGAACCCCTTTGAGGCAGTTGAGCACACCCAGCTTCTGGGAAGCCACCTTAGTAAGACTCGTAATATGGTCCTTCCAAGAGAGAGCAGAAGAAAAAGAGACACCAAGAATACTGAGAGAAGATGAAGGGTGGATATTTGTATTGTTGAAGTATAAGGGATAGTCCTCTGGGAGTTCACAAAGGGTAGATAGATGGAGAAATTGGGTTTTGGAAGCATTAAAGGCAACAAGGTTTTCTCTGCCCCAATTGGAAATGGTAGGTAGAACTGAAAATAAGTGTTGTATGGCTTTATTACATTTGTTTTTGGGGGATTGCTTGCTGGGGCGCTCTGGGAAACTAATTGAATAGTGTAAGGTAGAGTCTGCATATGAATGGATAGGACTGGAGGTACAGTTGAGAAGATCATTTATAAAAATTAGAAAGATAATTGGACATAGGACAGAGGCCTGAGGATGAGAAAGTGAACGATGGCCATCCACAACTGCAGCTATGGAACGACCGGGAAGGAAATTTCAGACAAAGGCACAGATGGAGGGATAGAAACTGTAGGAGGGTAGTTTAGAAATTAGAGATTTCTGCCAGACTCTATCGAAGTCCTTCACTATGACTAGCGCAATAGAAAAGGTTTCACCGAAGTCCCGAAAGGAGGATGACCAAGAGTCAGTAAAATATGATAGAAGATCACTTGTAGAGCGACCCTTAAGGAAGCCATACTGGCGATCTGAGAGTAGATTATGAGAAGAGAAATGCTTAAGAAATGTGGAAGGAAGAATAGTTTTTAAAACTTTAGAGATACAAGAAGTGAGAGCAATTGGACGATAGTTGGAAGGTTGAGAGTGGTCACCCGTCTTTGGGACAGGTTGAATGAGAGAAAACTACCAGCAAGAAGGAAAGACGTTAGAGGAGAGACAGAGACGAAAGAGTTTGCCTAGGCATGGAGTCAACACAGAAGCACAGTTTTTTTAGTACAACAGGAGGAACACCATCCGGACCGTACGCCTTCTTAGTATTAAGCCCAGAGAGGGTAGAAAGTACATCTTTTGAAGAGATTAGGATATTAGGCATAAGTAGGAGAAAGGGGGGTGAAGAGGGAGGAATAGCACCGGAATCATCCAGGTGGAATTTCTAGCAAAAGATTGAGCGAAGAGTTCAGCTTTGTCAGAGGAAGAAGTGATGGTTGTGCCAACAGAGTGGAAAAGGGGAGGGAAAGACGAGGAAGAAAAATTGTTAGAGAGGTTTTTGGCTAGATGCCAGAAAGCTTGAGAAGAGCTAGAGTTTGATAGTACATTGCATTTATTATTGATGCATATATTATTGGGCCGATCTCCGAAGCAGTTCGGGATATGGGTGGGTTGCTGAACCAACTGCTCTATGTCAATTAGGATTGAAAAGACGTAGGTTTGTTCACCAGTAGTATGAGGGGAGAGTCATTGGCGGTGGTGAACGTTGAAATCAACTAAGATGGAGATTTCTGAGAAAGGAGAAATGGATAGAATGTATTCCACTTTAGAGTTTAGATAGTCAAAGAATTTGGGAATGCCCTCCATTTGCTCCATGTGTCCATACCACCTCTAACCTCAATACATTTCTCCTGGCATTCTCCACAATATTCACCTCAACACCACACCTTTCATATACTTTCCTGGTTTGTCAGTCTGTCCATCGGCATGACTCCACAAGCTCCTCTTAGATAATTCATTCTGACTGTTCTCACTCTCGACTTGTGCCCCTCTAGCAACGCCCTCTCTTCACTTCCATATGTCAAGGTGGAGACTACAACACTATCAATGAATGTCCTCTTTATTTCCATACTAACCTCTGTATTCTTTATCACCTTCCTTATCCTCCTGGACCCCAAGCAATTTAAGAAAAAAGTACACTCCAGGATCAGCCACTTGTCATTTTGTTTTTCCTGAAAACACATGGGATGGGCTGGTAATGAAGGAAAAACAACATAAAACCACTCACCTAGGTCATTTGGGGGTTCTGGGGGCCGGCAGAAAGTCACAATTAACATGGGGTGATGGGTAGGCAATATACTGGAATATCACTTCCGCGTTCGCCCACACACACGCAGCTGGACTTGGGGGGGTTGCCAACTATTGGTATTGTTCCGTGGGACTGGGATCCTAAAGTAGTTCCCATACAAATCTGAAACCTCTAGGTGCCATAGGGCCAGAGTAATTAAGACGGACGTTGAATCGCTGGTACTGTGGGTTACATATATAGGCAACGCATAATGTGCGTCCCTGGGGTCGAAGGGGTTAATGCGCCTACAATCCTCCTGTACTGCTGCACTCTGTCCTGTATCTCACTCTCCATCCTTACTCAACACATTCTCACATTCTCCATTTCCTGACCATTGAGCCATATCTCACAGTTGGTTATCTCAATCCTCTCAAAGACCACAACTTTGCTTGTATCCACATTCAAACTCCACTTCTCACACACCATTCCAAACCCCCTTACTAAGCTTTTCAGCTCTCACTCATCATCGCTAACAGCACGGAATCATCGGTAAAGGCAACTTCCACTAATTTCCCTCTCTTATCAAAGTCACTCCAGTATCCACTGCTCTCCCCTGAACCTCTTTAATAACTCCATCCATGAATACATTGAACAACCATGAAGACATGACACACTCCTGCTTCAAGCCAACTTTCAAATAAAATAATTCACCCAACTCATCCTCCACACGCACTGCCACCTTCGCACCCTCCTACATATTCTGTAGGCCTACTGCTCTCAGCAACTTGCCACCTACTCCATATTTCTTTAGAACCTTCCACATTCTTTGTCTCTCCACTTTGTCATAGGACCATTTCTTGATCCATGAAAGCTGCATATATCTCTTTACACACCCTCAAATTTGTCTGTACTATACATTTAAGAGGAGAGATCTGGTTCACACATCCTCTTTCTCTCCTGAAGCCACCTTGTTCCATGCCCACCAATCCCTCTTGTCACTCCTCTCACTCTGTATATTAATATCCTATCATACACCTTTCCTACTATGCTAAGAAGACATATTCCTCTGTACACACACTCTCCTTTCTCCTTTCCCTTCGTACAAGGGGACTATTATACCTGACTTTCAATAATCTGGCATTCTTTCTCCTTTCCATGCTAGTCTGCATATCTTCCAGATCCACTGAATCACTATTTCTCCGCCATACCTTAGCATCTTCCCACACACTTCATTTATTCCTGGTGATTCTCTCAACTTAAGTTTCTTCAGCGCCTCTACAACTTTCACCCTTCTTATCTCCTCTCCCCTTGCATCTGTCCTTCTTCCTACCAATCCCCACCAACATATTCTCACACAATGCTCACTTTCCGTATTCAGTAGTTCGCTGAAATTTTCCCTATACCTCTCTCTCTCTTTCTTGCCATCGTTACTTCATTCTTGATTTTTCAACCAACTAATATATCCATGTGTCGATATTAATCGATAATAAAATATTAAACCACACCACGTTGGAACCCTATGCCCTGTTTGTACAACGTACAGTAATTAAATATATACATATGTTTCTATCAGGATGGTATCAATTCTCTACTTACCTTTCATGGTGCACTCCCTAATGCTCAGATACCCCACATACATCACCTCGTTAGACCCATAATAAGGGAGACAAGAGTTTTAGTTCTTAGGGAGTTACTTATGACTACATTAGATTTGCTTTCTTACTTTAGTATTTGTAAGTATGGAATATTTCATAATATACAGTATATTACATATACCTATAACATGTGTGTTGCAGCTGGCCCGGGCGATGGTGCAAGGACCCCAGGGAAAAGGCAACCAGGTTAGCTCTACCCGCACCTCCAAGGTAAGATAGGCCAGTCTTTTGTAATTTGTAAATATACAGACATACATCCGTACATAAATATATAGGCCGAGTGCTCCACACTGAGTGCGGTTCCGGTCTCTTGTCCTAATGGCGGCGCTCCAGGCAACTGTATTCAGAGCTGCCTCACTTGTCAGGTTCTTTTATTCACGATCTGACCAAAAGGTCTGATCCCGCATCTTTCTTGTGTCTGCCCCTTGGTGCAGCTCCTCCCACATTCATGGACTTGCATCTTTTCACTCGGCTTAGTTCATCTGTTCTCACCATATGCCCGAACCATCCAAGTTTACTAGTTCGCATCTCAATACTGATACTCTTGTTGCCTAACTGTCTCCTCAACTCTTCACTAAATATCCTATCTCACAGTTTAGCCCCACACATCCATCTTACCATTTTCATCTTGTTACGATCCATTCTCTTGATATCATCCACTTTGACAGGCCACGTTTGTGAAGCATATAATTTTATCATTACGCTTCTATCACATGAATCGTACACCTTTCCCTTCAAGGGGAGAGGGTCACTTATAAATATTAGGTTTTCTCTTCAACAATTCTCTGAACATTCCCCAGCTGCATCTAATCCTGGCGATAGTGGTGGCCTCGGCCCCACCACCGGCAGAGATAGTATCTCCCAAGTAGCAAAACCTGTCCACCTTCTCTAGTGCCTCATTACCAAAGTTAATACTCTCAAACTGATCATTGATCACAAGCTTATGTTTGTATACTATGCATATATATTTATGCATATATATTTATGCATATATATTTATGCATATATATTTACCAACTTCGGACTTCTTCCTCGGTAGAGGTCCCTTTATTCTAGTGCAGCACTTATTCCCGTGGTGTACCCAGCAGAGGAAGACGTTACACTAAATTGAGTTTCGTGCCCATCCCTTTTCTGCATACCTTTCCAACCCCTAATCTAATGTGTAAAATCTTGGTTTTATGTAACTCTTAATCTTTTACTCATCATGCCCTCTCTCCATTTTCTGACCTTGGCCTTGGCATACCGCACACTATTATGCGATAAGTACTAGGATTGATTCCCGAAGGGATGAAGAGAAAATCTAACACTTAAACAGTGACCCCTCCATCAATGACGTGCTGCCAATAATTGTGCTTGGTGCCCCATCTGGCAGGCGAGCCCTTTCTGGGGACCATTCGTCCACCAAGGAACTAACAATACTTAACTTCATAGGCGGCATGACTAAATTTCCTACGGGACGTCAACTGAATCGGATGCCACTTGAAAAGTATAATACTTATAATTAAGATATAATTTTCCAGCTTCTGTTTTATGGTTACAATTCCTATGCAACCTTCTCATTGCCAGATTCCCCGGATATAATCTCCCTTATGACATCACGCAACTGGAGAGACATTGGGATGGGATGGGGTAGGTGGGAGGTCAATTGCGTCATTGATTCCAGGGTCACTTATAAATATTAGGTTTTATCTTCATCCCTTCGGGGATCAAATCTATAATTTATACTGTGACCCCCTCCATCAATGATGTGCTGCTGAACTATAAGTCTGGCGGCGGGGCATATCTATGTCAAGCAACCCATGCAAATGAGGGAAAAACAACAGAATTCTTTCTAAATACTGTATAAATATATCTGTAGTTTGGTAAAAAAAATATAAAAAAGCAGCAGCTCATGCCCTAAAAACACACTGCAGAAAATACAGGACTTAAAACTTAGTAGATGCTTACACGGTAAGCAGTGTACAGTAGTGGTACTTGTATAAATATGAACTCCAGGTTCAGCAGGAGGATATTATGAACTCCGGGTTCAGTATGATAATGCAGCATTGTACTAAAATCACAGACTCATTATGGTAACTCTAAATTGTACTGACTTTGTACAACTAGAGGCGTGATCACAAAAATAATGGGCGTACAAAACCATCCATTAAGGTCACAACTTAAGTAGCTTAAAAATCATAACTTTGAATTAGGTTATCACATCAAGGATTCTGGGTAGGATGCATATCAACCTTAGTTGCCCTAGCTTGTACTCTTTCCAGTCGCTCTATAATCTTTCCTGAGCGCTGGATATCAGAATTGAACAGCATACTCCAGGAGAGGCCATATCGGAGCGTTGTAAAGTGTGAGGACTATTTTCTTATTTCTATATTTAAATTGCCTCTTAATATAGCCCAGTAATTTATGAGCTTTCTTCTCTACTTCAATGCACGGTTTGGAAAACTTAGGTCACTGCTAATCAGAACACCCAAATCCTTTTCCAAGTCAGTCACTTCCAGAGGCATTCCCAATAGCAAATAGCCTGACTTGGGGTTTGCTTGGCCGATATGCAACACCTTGCACTCTTCCAAATTTAGAGACATCTTCCATGTCTCCGATCATTCACCCAGTCTGTTGAGGTCCATTCTGAGCTGTTCAACCCCTTTGGGGTCCTTTACATTTATTCCACACTTCATGTTATCTGCAAACTTGGGGATCACACTCAACAGATCAACATCGACGGCATTGACATTTATGATAAACTGAAGTGAGCCAAGGACAGATCCCTGTGGAACTCCAGAAGTGACTGGAATCCATTCAGAACAAACACCATTGACTACCACTCGTTGTTATGTACCTGTTAGCCAACTTTCTATTCAATTTTTGACCTCTGTATTGATTGATATCTAGATCACTCACTTTTGACATTAGCCTGCAATGAGGCACTTTGTCAAAAGCTCTTTGAAAATCTAAGTAAAGGATGCCTATATGGCTCTACTTTTGTCATAATCACTCGGCATTTTATGGACAAATTCCAGCAAGTTGATACGACATGATCGGTGTCGCCTGAATCCATGTTGGGAATCTGTAATTGAGTTGTGGATTTCTAGGTAGTCAACAATCATGTCTATTAGTATGCCTTCTAAGAATTTTACTACGATAGAAGTCAAGCTAATTGGCCGATAATTCTTGGGACACTCATGATCTCCTTTCTTAAAGATATGGGTACCATCGGCCAGTTTTCAGTCTTCAGGAACCTCTCCATTTTCTAGTGATTTATTGAAGATTTCTGCCAAGAGAGGTGCGATTTCATTTCTGCACTTCTTGTACAACTCGGGGAAGAAAGCTATCTGAACTGGATGACTTAAACCTATTTAACTTATCTATTCTTTTTGCTACCTCCTCGGGGGTACATCTGTTCTGCTAAGAAATTTACCTTGGTGCACTAATCCTAGACTTGGCATGTTACTGGTATTTTCCCTTGTAAATACTGAGGCAAAATATTTGTTTAGGGATTTATCTATATCGGTGCCAGAGATTTATATTTGGCCTGTTGGCTCCTTTAGAGGGCCGATACTACTTTTGAATGGCTTCCTGCTTTTCACATAGCTAAAGAATTTTTTAGGACTCTCTTTGCAGAGGGCTGCAACCCTGAGTTCTTCATTTCGCTTTGCTTCCTTTATAAGAGATTTCACACTCTGTTTGGGTTGAACCTGATTTGGTAAGTTTAGTAGGAACGAATGAAGCTTGTCGATCAATATACTGCTCTTTGAATAAGCACCAAATCGCGTTAACATCCTCACCCTTAAGCAGGGAGGGCTACACAAGGGTTGCATGCAGTTACCGATCATAGAAGTAAAAACAAATCAACAACTCCTACCACAGAACCAAAACAAGAAAGAGTGTGTCTGCTTGATACACTGCATACTGTATATACAGGTATATCCAACAATTTTACTTCCAGACCTTTCCCTCCTCTTTTCCACTCTGACGTTATTACCGTCACTTCTTCCTCTGACAAAGCTGAACTCTTCGCTCAAGCTTTTACTAAAAACTCCACTTTCGATGATTCCGGTGTTACTCGACCTCCCTCTCTGGACTTAATACTACAAAGGCGTACGGACCAGATGGTGTTCCTCTTGTTGTACTCAAAAAATGTGCTTCCGTGCCGACTCCCTGCTTCGGCAAACTGTTTTGACTGTGTCTTTCCTCTAACTTCTTTCCTTCTTGCTGGAAGTTTGCTCTCATTCAACCTGACTCAAAGAAGTGTGACCGCTCTCAGGCCTCCAACTATCATCCAACTGCTCTAATTTCTTGCATCTCTAAAGTTTTTTAAACTATTCTTAATTCAAAATTTCTTAAGCATTTATCTTCCCATAAACTACTTTCAGATCGCCAGTATGGTTTCCTTAAGGGACGCTCTACTGGAGATCTGCTTGCTTATCTTACTAACTCTTGGTCATCCTTCCTTCAGGGTTTTCTGTGAGACCATTGCTATTGCGCTAGACATATCAGAAGCCTTCCATAGAGTCTGGTACAAATCTTTAATTACCCTACTACGGTTTCTATCCCTCTATATGTGCCTTTGTCCCTAAAATCCTTTTTGACCATTCCAAAGCTGCAATTGTGGACGGCAAAACACAAATCAATACACAAGAATATACAAATCAATCCTTCAACTTCTCTCATTATTCTAGGTGTGCTCGACTGTCTCTATGGTTTCTTCACCCCCGCACAGCTTCTTGCTCTGCATAAGGGCACAGAGCGGCCATGTATCGAGTATTGTTCGCATGTGTGGGGAGGTTCCAACATTTCCACTGCACTTCTCGAAAGAGTAGATAAAGTTCAGAGATTTTCATCTCATCAACTCACTTTCTCTTACTAGTTCCCCACAATCTCTTTCTACACGCCTCAATGTTGCATCGCTTTCATATTTCTATCCCTATTACAACAATCAGTGTTATTCAGAGCTCTCTCAGGTTCGAAAATAAAATTGAAGAAATTATATGGAAGAAAACAACTGAAATATAATTTGTGTATACATTTAATACGCTGTGATTATTCCTAGCACACCGGAGTCCCTGCATTGGGCCGATGCAGGAAGGTTGCACACACTCAACCGCCTCTGGCCTACCTTATGCCTGCAGTGAGCCGCCGGTTCTGGTTTATAGGGATAATTAACGGGAAATTATCTGAATATAGCTTGGTATACCTTAATATTATCAATTCTCTCTCACACGATATTAAAAGAAACTGAGTTTAAAGGGGTAACTATGCTTTATTTCAAAATTTGCAAGATCCATATCAGAATAATATGCTCATACATATGACATAAACATACACTTATACTCGCATTTACACCCACAAATACACCCTCCTTTAGTAACAATATTCTTTAGTGTTGGGGCTTGTGTAGAAGGATGAACTATGAATACAAAATCTTATACCAGTAATAATAATAATAATAATAATAACAACACTAATAATAATAATTGTTATGTCAAAAAATTTAAGTGCACTTAGGTGGATTCTTCCGAACTGGGAGACAAAAGACAAATATAGGACACACTTAATAATAGAAGGCGAACGCTTAATTAACATGAGTTTTATATATACAATAATGGCAGAAAGAATTATATACAAATAAGCAAATATAATTACAGAAGATATCAGTTTTGCAAATGTAAATCTTACATACAACAACTCTTATGTTAAGGTAATCAAAATAGGCTAACAAAGCCTATGACAGAAAATGGGGTTTCCTTCCATGCTCATTTTCATGCATAAACAAGAGCCAGAGCGTAATACAATTATATATCCGTAAAAGGGCGATAATAGAGCTTTCCAATGACATCTGAATCATCCTTGTACGACAACGGGTTGTCTTGCAACGATCGTGCAAGTGGAAGGGAAAATACCCTATAAGGAGGCATTTTCCCCGATGTTATCCTTATTTTGAGAGGTTTGGAGGTGGAGGCCAGATACAATAGGTCTCAGTACGGGTCCCGCCGCTGTCACGAGCGGACCGAGCCAGCCTGTTGTTCTTGCAATGCTCGCGCTCTCTCTCATCACTCATAATGGCCTAAAAAAGGCACGAGTCATATGACGGGCACCGCAGGGGTGGTCAATATTCTCTCTCCCATCATATGACGGTCACCGCGAATTAAGTTTTAAGACTGGGGGGTTACTGCTCCTTTAAATTAGCAACAAAGTTACACACAAAACATATATAGAATTTTCACTGAATGTCACTTTGAAGTTAGAGCTTATCATGGATATAATAGTATCCTAAAACGCACACTTAGGCATCTTCGCACAGAGATTGGAACAAGTCACGTTAGCACTTTTCGAACGAATTTAAGCATGGAATGGCCCATAAAATACAAGAAAATAAATCACAATTTACTTGGTCAATTGCGTGGAAAGGTAGTGTCACTGCAGTTGATTTTACGTGTATCACTGTATGGGTGTGTGCAGCTATAAAATCTGATATTTTCACATGTGATCTCGCAAGGAGTTTGCATACAAAATATTCTACTTTACAACGATAGATACATGTGGTTGGTGTCCTCGTCTATAGAGGCCCAACAAGTGAGATGGGAGGTCTGTTGTACAGCCTTCAGCAAAGTAGGTTCTTTGTTCTGGTGCCGTGGTCCATCATCTATGGATCTTCTTCGGGCTCATCCTTGTAGTGGCTTCAACGTCAGGGATGGTGGTGGTGGTCCTCCGACAACGTCCTCCAGCAGATCTCGACACAGAGGTGAGTTTGCTCCTTACCATCCAGGTGTTGATAGGTAGGGGGGGGGGGGAGGGCTTAGAGAAGCTGCTAGGGAGCACGGACCTGTGTATTGACAGTCTAGCAACTCCTATACTCGGGTTTTAGGCTGCACAATGACCAGTGTACTGGTGACAGTCTTGACCTAAGCCTGGAGGGTAGAGAACTTACTATGTAGCACGGACCAGTGTACTGTCCACCTAGCAATTCCTCTCTCGAGCAAGGTAGAAGTACTTAGGGCATGGACGACTTCCGCTACCCAAGATGGGGAGGGTCTATGTATCTTCTTGCACTGACCAGTGTACGGGTAATTGGATTTAGACCAGATTGAGTCGGGCTAGATGTAGCCTGACTGCACTGACCAGTGTATGGGTATCACTTTTCACCTAGACATCGGCAGCTACTCCGATCTCACCCTCTGTTGGTTTCGCCTGGCACGTAATACATTTAGCAACGTAGTCCCAGGCGAGGTATTTGCGAGGAAGATGGATATGTCACATGGGTTTAAGGTGTCACATTTAAAGGGCCCAGGTTGACCCCAGCAGCGCGGGCACAGCCTGGGTCCGAGTGCTCGCATTTGAATTTGGTGGGCGTCTGGGCCGAGGTATTGTTTGGCTCGCTTCGTCTCTAGGCCTCTTCTGGGCTGCCGCATCTCCTGGATGATTTGTGGTGCTTTCAGGACTTGTGGTGTTTATGGTGTCTCTCTCTGGGTGGTAAGGAGACTTCTTGAATAGCACTTGTCCTGATGATCTGGGCATCTGGTGTCGCTTCCCACTCTCTTGAGTTTTCCACTCTCTCTCTTCTTCGTTTTTTCTCTCTGGCGGCTTCCCATTCATGCGATTCTCTCAGTTTTCTTCTTTTCTGCTTCTGCTCGCTGTTGACCTCTGCCTCTCTCGCTTTCTCTCGGATTTCACTATGAAATGCTGGATGAGTAGGGAATTTAACCCTCCCAAAAATCCCTGGGCCTGGCGGGGTTTCAAACCCTGGTCAGTAGGCTTACTAAACTTGCATGCTAACCACTGTGCTATCTCGGACGTACAATAGAATAGCAACCTTAGCTTTCCTTCCAAGAACCAGGTGATAGTCTCGTGGCAGCTGATTCACGTGGTGGATTTATTAGACTGCTCCACCAACGACTATTTTACGCTATGCCAGAAGTCAACTCTGGTAGTGTTTTGGTTGCAGGATTTTTGCGGGTATAAGGTATTACAACTAAGCCTGACCTAAGTCTTATCAAGGTCAAACTGTATTTATTGGTAGCTTGTGGGAAATGTATAAATATCAACACTATAATAATAATGACACAGTTACTAATGGCATAGAGTGTTACATAGGTAGAACAAGTAATTTTCATCGCAATGCTCGAGTTTTGAATATAGCTCATGTAATCGTTTTTCTTATTTTTCTAGATAAACCAGGTGTCTGTTAATGACATTGCTGAGGGTTTCTGTTAATATATATTGAAAGTAAATAAGGCACTTTGAAACATTAACACCCCACTCACTCTTACAACGATAAACTAAGTAGAAACACGTTGAAATCATCCATATATAATCAATTCAACGTTATTTGTGCATTATGTCACTTGCTCCCTCTTCTTTAAAACCAATACGTCTTTCACACTTCAAGTCGTTACATTCATAATTTCCAATTGCTTTAGGTTTTGTTTTACACTAAAACCAGAAAATCCAATCTTCTTATATTGCAAACTTTCAAATACTTGCTCTGTATCTATTCCTTTCACATCACACTCCGACAAAATACCTGTGTTTGCTTGACAATACAGGGTCTAATATAGCAGAAAACTATATCCAAGGCTTTCTGCTAGACATTATTTAAACTTACCCAGGAAAATATGGACATTATAAAAAAAAACAATTATTCCTAACTGATATTTTTCTTTGTATTACAGATAGTGTTAGATACGAGATCATTCATATACATAATTTGAATATATCTTTGTATGCAGAATTGTTTGACCTCTCAACAAAATGAAATAATTAAAGTGCACTTATAATACTTAACCCCTTCTGTACTGGTGATGTACTTTTCATTATATTCTGGCTATATTTAGACGATTGTGTTCAGCTTAGGAAGGATCTCTACACATTAAAAGGCTACATAATAACTCCTCTTAGCTACCATATATCACTCATAAGCTTCATAAAATCGTCTAAATGTAGCCAGAATAAATTAAAAGGACATCGCCGGTACATAAGGGGTTAATATAACATGTGCCCAATATAACAATAATGAGTTACATTTTCCAACTGTTCACAGGTGGGTTGGCTGGAGGACACGTTCGACCCCCTTGTGCTGAAGATAGGACGGCGCATCTCCCTCTTGACCGGACTCTCCACGGAGTTGAGCACCGAGGATGCCGAGTTGCTCCAGGTGGCCAACTACGGCATCGGCGGCCATTACAACCCTCACCACGACTACCTCCTGGTGGATAAGTCGCAGCATGAGGTACACCTGGATTTTATCGTTAGCAGATAACCTTGACGATAATTGTGTAAATTGCAGAGAAAAAAATATATAACTTAACTTGGGAGAGGCACTTGTTACAGGAATCTTTGCCTTTTGTCTCATTCACTCACATAGATAAAAACAAGAAACAGTAAAAACATGCATTAGAAAAGAGGGCTGTCAAACCGATAGTGAAACCATTCACCCCCATGCACCTATGATTATACCAGTACTCTTACTTCTATACCTAAGACCTCTTCCTCTTTCACCATGTCTTACCCTCTTCTATACTCACCCACTATTCCATGTACTCCCATCAAACTCTCCCCCACCCCTTGCCTCCGCTTACCACTCTACCCACTTGCCTACTATCACCCCGCTCCCCTCCTAACCACGACCATACCCCTCTTAGTCAGTCTACGCAAACTGTACACCCCCTATCACCATCTTCTCTCCGCACTCCTCCTCAACCATTTCTTTCTCCATCACCAAAACTCTGTCTCCTCCTCCTGAACTCAACCAAGAATTGTAATCACCAAATCTTTGTCTCTCTCTCCTAAACCAACCCTTCCTCCACCCACACTTACTTCTACCTCACCCACCTCTTCCACAAGCACCTACACACACTTGATCTGGTCGGCTATCAAAACCACCAGTCCGCTTTTCCCCAAAAGCTTTGTCCTCATATCCGCTATGACCAACTTCAACTCCTATCACCACTGACTAACCCATCCGCTCCCTCCACCCCATCACCTCCACCCAACCGCCCTCCAACAAACA
>JAGKTK010012540.1:15742-27647 GCA_018397895.1 Paralithodes camtschaticus
AAAAAAAAAGGGTTACCATTCGTCTGTTTGCCACCACCGCCATCACACCATCATCTACCATTGCCTCCATCTTGCCCTACCAGCTGCCCAATATATTTTACAAATATATCTTCTGGTATTCAATCACCAGACAACAAAACAAAGTAAGCTATCCAGATCAGCTCCTGAAATTACTGAACAATTGTAGCGACTCTGTGTGCCTTGCACATCATAAAAAAAGAGGGACGGACACCAGATGCTAGAACATGACAATTGAGAGCATTCCTACAGCCATGCACACCAGCCAATGAAACTTCAACCGCCCTCTCCTTTGACCTCTAGGCACGAGGACGTGCCTTATTGGAAAGAGGGACTAGCGCATCTCCTCAAGAGACTTGCATACCCTTACTGTCTCGCACCCAAAATGCATTTCCCCTGAGATATACCAGGTGGCTTCCCTGCCAGATCGAGGGAAAAGCGTTTTTCCGACAAGACGGAAAAATTGAGTTGCAGCACTTGACCACGCACAAATGCACACACATGCAGTGACTTAGCGCCTTCCGTTGTTTGCCCCTCTCATTCTCTTTATCTCCTTCCCCCACTCCCACTTCCTGTGCTAAATAACTATACATGGCTATCTCAAGTACACAGATCTCAGACAAGATCCCGTGCACCGGTCGAAACATGGAATTCCTGGCAGCAAAGACACTTACATGGAGGAGTGATACCCAGGTGACGAATCCAGACAGCCATGGTACAATGCAAAGACCTGTTCAGGGACAATCGGTGGAGCAGGGCAGTGGCCAAGATCATGACAAAGTTAGTTGTACGTCAACACCTGATTCACATAATGGATCTGGCGAGCCGCTCTTGCACCATATCACATTCTTGGAAAAAGAGAAAAATTAAATACAGCTACAAACTACCAACTGCAACAAAAGAAAATCCAATAGAGATGAGAATCGAAGCCGAAATCAACATTGCGAGACAGACTGAAGAAGGATCGGCTGTGTATTACATTTGCGGTTCAGTTGTATCAGTTCTATCATAACGGGGAAGCCTTCATGTGGAGAACTACCGATGGATGCTCCTCACTTCAAACAGAACTAGCCGCCATTCAACAGGTAGGAAAGCATGCAATAATGCACGATGCTGAGATAGTGATAATTCACACCGACTCCAAAACAGTCATAAATGTACTGGATCATGCACACGCCAGAAGAAAGGAGAAAAGCATGATAGATAACATAAATAGGAGGCTAGCTGCCAGAGACTGTCAGAAGCTAGATCTCCCACAGAAAACTCAGAGAGAGGTATGAGTCAACCTGTATCGGATCCGGCTAGGATATCTGTGCAACTAGCAACTAAAGCGACCAGACACCAGGAAAAGTAACTACTGCGACGAAGAACCATCAGCCCTATTATTACACTGGATGCTGGAATACTCTTCAACCGGCAACACAAGATGGGCCTCAGAATATTTCCGAGCTCAAACCCACATAGTGAAGGGGCTAGCATTGCAGCAACAAGGCTAATAAAGAAGTCCTGGACCGAGCACCCGGAGGAACTACTCAAGAGTCATCCGCCTCTCGCCACCACCAAGATAAACAAATGTGTTAGTTTAGATTAGCTTTAAAAATTTACAACATCAGAGACTAGATACAAAAAAAAAATGGAAAACCCCATGTAAATCTAGGTTATAAATGGGAATAGTTGTTTGCACTAGAGATTAACCCTTATGGGGGTCATCTCTAGGACTAATGAATAGCTGCGGGCCGACAAAGACAAAGGCCCACTTTGGGTTAGGTTAACTTCTCCAAATGAATCTTTAAACAAAATATATATAAACTGTATGCTAGTGACCTGAAGAAGCTACCTGCATATCATTGTCAGAAAGTGCTCCTCCTCAAATGGTGTTTCTATTTGTTATGTGAAGTGACAGTAATACTCGAATTGGTATGAAGTATTGGTATGAAGGTAAATATCTGAACATAAAACCTCTTGTAACAAGACCTCTACAGTAATTGTACCAGGTTTATGTGTTGGCAACTGTACAGTCACTTTACAACAAACATTCATTATGCATGCATACTTTCATATATTCACAATTCTTTAATTCAATTGTAATGTTTAGCATTTCAGGTTGACTAAGCGTAAACTACATTCATGAATTTGCCTCAGTAGAGCTAATGGCAGAATGATAAACGTAAGATGACCATGAATGATAAACGTAAGATGACCATGAATTTATACGAATGGCTGAACCAATGATTATCGATCTTGTGCGCCGTCATCTGCTTTCAGTAGATCATGACTATAGGTAGCGCCAACCAACTTGACAATAATCTTGACCCCTTAACTTCTTATATCTCAAAATGAATGAAATCAATCGGGCTGACATTCCTCTCATTTGGGAAGAGTCCACCAGGTAATAGGTGTGGATATTTACAGCCAGTTTGCTCTAGTCCTTTTTGAGTTAGGAAGAGGTCAGGGGTCGAGATTATTGTCAAGTTCGTTGGCGCTACCTATAGTGATCTTACTTTCCTTTTGAATTTATAAAACTATTGGCTGCTAATTGAGTCTCAGTTTCTTCAAAATTCTTCGTGATTTTTTTTTTTTTTTTTTTGTAATAGAATACGATTGTACAAAGATTCAACGTAGCCTACTAATACTTGTCTTTCCTTACAGCTGACACACAACATCCACCCCCGTGAACTGATTATGGGAGACCGCATCGCCACTTTCATGTTTTATGTGAGTATCACAAGAGTTGTAGTCGAGGTCAAAAGATTGTGTAACAACTTCACAATTCAGAATCCATTAGCCTCTCTGGTTGTGGCACAGATCTCCATAATCCACTTAAATAATAGTTTAAAGCAAGTTTTTTGGGGGAAACTGAGAAGAAAACTTATAATTTATGTTGCTATACTATATTAATTTGAAAAGGATTGTACTACAGAATAGATATTTTACTTCATAATCGTTTACAAAGATTGCTTATGAATTAATTTGCTGCCATATCTTACCGGAAAATTACGGTTTACAATTTTTAATCCGGAGTAAGGAAGTAATCAACACACTGACTTCGGACCAACGTATCCATACGTCCTATATATAGAGAGAAAAAGACTCGTACTGCGTACTGCGGGCGACATATCCTTACTTATTGGTATTCGACGTATCCTTACTTATTGACATTACCGGCTGACTTGGTTGGATTAACCCGTCCCACTTGTTGCCACATGCTACCATGAGGTTCAAAGATTGCCACCCATAGTAAAAATCTGTCTGCTCCATGCATTCGGTGAAGAACGGTGTGTGCCAAAGCAAGAGCTGTTTTAGAAGATGAAATGCACCGAAAAGAGTACTAATTCTAAATAAATGTGTGACAGCTATATACTAGGTACGAATGTGAGGTTCATTGCATGTTATAGCCCAAAACTCATATTGTTTACCAAACAAAAAACTTTATATAATAATTTATTATTTCATTGAGTGTGAAAAACTAATATGGATGAGACAAAGAGGGTAAATATACGCATGGTGACAGGCAGTGAGGGTGGCCACTTTCCCTTCAATATTCCAAGGCTGCGAGATTCGAACTGACAATGAAGTTTTGTATGGGAGAATTTGACACGCTATTAAATATAATTTGTTAGATATCGGTCTTGGTTGCAGATTCTGCCCTAGGGTGGCGTATATTGAGCGGAAATAGCGGGAAAATTGCCACGGGGGGGGGGGGGGTATTCTTCCCTATAGAATTCACAGCACTGAAAGGGTTTATGTTATTTTCATAAAACTAAAATTTGTTATCATCCATGCATGTTGTGGAACTTTTGTTTTCAATTATTAATAATTTTACCCCTGGGGATAAGGGATTAGAATATGCCCCACGTGCCTCCTGCGTGTCGTAATAGGCGACTAAAGAGGTTGGGTCGGTGGGATTGTGACCCCCCACCCGTGAAAAATACCAAAGCAACGAATAACGAACGAACAGCCTTGGATGCGGACGGACTTTAAGTTGATGAACATTAAATTGGATATTGGTGTGTTAAATGTTACTACTTTAACTACTTATCGCATTATAATAATTTGAATATACAGTATATCTATACAGGAATGACTGTAATCAGATTTTCAGTGCAGTGTAGTAGCTGATGGAATTATAATTTGGTTAATAGGGCAAGAGTTTATTTTTTATTTGAATCTATATTGGTAAAGACATTTGTTTTGTGGCTTTGATTTTGTTTCAGATTTCAGGGAAACCGTTAGATTTATCATCTATCTATAAGTTATAATCCTATTGGCGGGCTGGATGTAGATTCTGGGCGTACGGTCGTCATGTTTACATAGGGCGATCGCCACGGTTAACTTCATGTCTATTTTGAGGCGATTTTTTCGGTTGTTTGCCCCCTGCTGGCAATATATATGATGATGACAATATATCATGGGGGGGGGTGAGGGGAGGGGGGCAAAGCCTCCCCCTCAACATATTGTATCCAAAGGCAGTCACAATAGACGGGAACATAATGGCAAAGGTCCGACGCCACTACGCGTAGTGTAAACAAGGCTGGCTGTACGCCCGCACTTAACATTGTTTCCCTATTGGCTAAATGTCTATATTAACAATACAGTTTGTTACGACTGTCAGTAGAGGCTTCTAGTCCTTGGACTAACAGACAATTAAATACTCAGCACCTCCGTAGCCTCAACTCGTAACACAGCCTATCACAACAGAACAGAGATCATTCGCAACTTCCAGGCTCTCTGGGGACCAAAGATGCAGACAATCCCCCAACTGGTTCCGTTATACAACAATGCAACAACTGGAACCCCTAGTTGTGGTGAAAAGATATCTTGAGCCACAACCATCATCAACACTCAGTACCGAATGGCAATACCGAGGAGGATCCTTTTTAAGCTGCACAATGAGAAAGCTCTGATTTAAATTACGTTAATAAAATTACGGTAAATACATGCCAACAATGAATGCCAACATAATCAAGCAAATATCAAGCATAAACAAATTAATCATGGATAAATCAAACACCTATCAACCACCACCCTCCTAAGCTTATCCTAATAATCGTTGAGGAGTCCTAAGCCGACTTCAACTCAACAGGTTTTTATAGTTGTGCCAGTGCTCGTGCGAGTAGAGAAATAATACCCAGGTAGGCAACACAGCCTACCTGCGGCGCACTGCAACACAACTATAAAACGCCAGCCTATTTTGTCCAGACTATCGGTTTGTTCGGGCCGAAGTAATCCACCCTGTAATGGAAAGACTATTGAAGTCCACCACCCACTACTTTGAACCAAGCATCCCCAACAGACTGGACCCCTAGCTAAAATAATGCACAAAATAAATAATGATCGGCTGGTAATAACACACGCCACTGCAGGAATAAAATAAAATGATAAAGGTATTATGCCAGCGAGGAATAATCTTCCTACCCCTCCACCAATACCGAAATATACTGGCTCCCTTAACAAAGCCAAGGGTGCGGCTAAACACAGAAGAGTCGACACATATTATATGGACAAACACAAGTAAATCTGCAGTCAGAATACGAGGGGCAAACAAACCACGTACACCCCTTAGAACGCGTCTGATGTTACTTAATATGCCACTGAATAAATAGAGAATAATGCCAAGAATGAAATAATTAAACAAGCAAATAAACAAATAAAGAGAAACGCAAGAGGTAGCTGTTACTCCCTTAATAGTTGGATTCAGACTGACATTCCTACAGCCGGAATTTACTAAGGCCGGCACCAGATGGAGCTACTTGAACTATGCTGATCGTTCTTTTATACAATGTTAATCCTTACTTAAATAATGCAACTACAAGTAGGACCACAAAACAACTAAATACAACATGCTTATACACGCATAATATAATAATCAATATACCGGAAAAATCCATTAATAATTAATGGGTTACACAATTTCGCCACAGTTTAGAGAATGGGAAAATCAAAGAGATCACGTCATTGAACGAAATATTATGAATTTGAAACAGACGATAATATACGGATAAATATCGCTCACTGCTTCACGCCGTATGGTTGATCATTGCTTCACGCAGTGTTGACATTACCGCCAGACGGTATGATATATTCACCTAGTGAATATATGACCAATGCAACATAGTAAGTTATAAACATAAATTAACTAAATTAAACAAGTTACATACTATGATATTATTTAGTTATCATGCATTGAAGCACTTCAACGCAGGGTTTTGATTTGATGTAGTGATGGTACTTACAATACCCCAAGTCACCCCCAACCCCCACCCATTGCATGGGAAAGGTGGGGGTTGGGAACTATTCGTGCATAAGAAATACAACATGAATATAGAGAAGATTATAATGGAAAACATTATCTTTATTGGGAACAAAAAGGTCAAGATATACATTTTGTATACGAATGTATAACAATACTATATAATGATATGAACAAACAATAATATATAATCCATGAATCTTTTATTTTCTTTGCATCCACTTTTGGGCCAAATTAAAAATAATTTATTTGTTTGGTTACTTTTGTTAAGTTAGTTTTTGTTGGTTTATTTTAGCCTAACTAAACTCATAATAGGCATACTTAACATAAAACCTAGTATATATATATATATATATATATATATATACTGTATATATAATGTTGTTCTATGTGAGAGAGGGAGGCAAAAGGCAGAACTGCCCGCAGCGAGTGCCTCCCCCATAGTTGAAAAGAGTGACAGGGCCTAAACCAAGGGACGTTAATTCGAGCCAAAATGCCTGGACACACGGAGTTTGAAGCAATTTAAGTCATAGGAAGAGGGAAAGACTGATTGTGGGAGAGTTCCAGAGCTCAGAGCTCAGCTGTTGAATAGAAGAAAGTTTGAGAGTAACGTTTCACTCCTGGGTTGCAGAGTTGCACAGAGTAGGGGTGGGATTGTGTTGCAAGGCGGGTACCACGTGCCCTACGTAGAGGAGGTGGTATACACTGGGAAAGCTCTGAGGAACACTAATTATTATAGTAGCGATAGAATAGCGAGAGAGATGCAACATTGCGGTGGAGAGAGAGAGAATGTATTATGTAGTTAGCTACAAGCAACCTCGGTAGGATCAGCGGATGTTGTTGCTTCCTTTCCTTTGTACATACTTATCCTATTAATAGGCGTTATGAAGTATTTATCTAGACAGTTTATAACCAAGTTACCAACTCTTAGAAGTCTGATGATGGTCTTGGGATTTGTGGGGGTGGAGGGGAAAACCAGATCTTGAGGGTGGGGGGGAAGGGCAGCTGAGTTTTGGGGTGGGGGGGCGGGGTGCTAGTGCCGCCCCCCGCCCCCCCTCCCCCCCCCGCGCCCTCGGCAGGGTNCCCAACGACGCCACTGCGGAGACATAATAGTTTCATATTTTGTCATTAAATATCCATAAATCTATTATTCAAGGATTATATTTGCTGCCAGTTGATAACAAGTATTTTATAGTGTGCCTCCCCTCTGTCAGCTGAGTGACGTGACGCGAGGTGGAGCTACGGCCTTCCCCCGCCTGGGCACAGCAGTCTGGCCATCCAAGGGCTCGGCGGCATTCTGGTACAACCTCAAGAAGTCCGGCCACGGCAACCTAGCTACCCTGCACGGCGCGTGTCCGGTCGTCCATGGCTCCAAATGGGGTAAGTTGGCTGAAGTGGTACTTTCTATTTTAAGGGGAGGCTGGCCGTTTGTTTGGTCTATTAATTAATGTATTCATATATTTGTTTAGCTTCCTCCTTAGACCTCCATCAAGCTTAGAAAAGAAAAAAAATAGACCCCCCTACAAGATAAATTTGTACATTTTTCGGTAGAAAAATTTCCCGGCCGAAGGCCGGTTCCTCTTAAAATTGCAGGCTCGCTATCGCTCGCCAGGAAAGAATCGACACCTAAATGGCACGAAAGGTCTTAAAATTTACAACAAAATGTGGCGAAAGGTGTTAAAATCGCCAAACTAATGGGCCGAACGTCTTATAATCTCAAAACTAGTGGGGTTAAACATTAGGGAGAAGGGGGATCCAAAAATATCGGTCCTCCTCCCCTTAACCCGTTGCGTACCGGTGTCATCCTTTGATTATATTCTGGCGATGATTAGACGACTTTATTTAGCTTAGGAAAGATCTCTAGCAACAATAAGGCTTCACACTATCTAAACCAACCCTTTTAACCACCACAGATCCTTCTTAATCTGCATCATTTGGTTGAAATATAGCTAGAATAAAATATAGCACACGTCGCTGGTACTCAAAGGGTTAACTGCATAATAGCATTATGTGTTAACCGCTTCACTCAGATGACAATTTCTTTACTTTATCAATGCTATTGCCAGATTATTTTATTCAACATTGAAAATCTTCAGGAATAGAAGGGTTGAAACGTATATATATTAAGCATATAACTGTTGGTGACCGGTCAACTCAACCAGTAGACCATTTCAACCAGTAGCTCTCAACCAGTACCAAATCAACAAATACGGTTAGGTTAGGTTAGGTTAGTACTATATTTTGGCACTGGTTTGGTTGGTCTGGGTTAATTTGGCACTGGTTGAAATGGTCTACTGGTTGAGATGACATGGAACCAACTCTGTCAAATGCTTCCCAAGTTCATTTTAATCATCTCCAGGTAGCTAGGATAAAATGAATGGCGTCACTTGATAGAAAGGGCTAATTCACTGCAGGTACCATTATACATGTCATTGACTTAGGACCTCTCAAATTCCAAGCTAAAAATGTCTGAAGCTGATAGTTTATCATATTTAATATGAACACAATAAACGTCTGAAATCAATCAATTAGAATAACAATGAGTTTGACTAGAATACTATGGGGTTTTTTCAGTGTTTCTGCAGTTTTCAGAGTAAGTTGATCTAATGGACCTGCACCAAGTGAAAGGTGAATTTAACTATATTTCATTACAGGTCTTTATGATCAAAATATGTTCTTTTGAGAGGGTGTTGCAATAGACCATATATAACATCAACCTGACCGGGTAGCCCAATTATAACGTCATCAATAAAGAAAGTTAAATCTTGCTATGATTCAAAGAAGACAGTATATTGATAACATGGAAATAATACCATAATACCAGAGTACAGCCATTGCTATTTATTTGGTTCACTGGCTTGTTTTGTTTATAATCGTGGTTTTGACGTACGGTATGGACAGTTGCCTTCAATGGAAATATAAAATGCTTAAGGGGAGGTATTTAGTTTGTGCCCTAGACCTCCATCAAACTTAAAATTACACCCCCTTGAGTCCCTTTCAAGATAAATTTGTAAATTTTTCGGTAGAAAAATGTCCCGGCGCGGTTCCTCTTAAATTACAGGCTCGCTATCGCTCGCCAGGATAAAATCGACACCTGAATGGCACAAAAGGTCTTAATATGGGGTGAAAGTTCTTAAAATCGCTAAACTAATGGGGAAAACGTTTAATAATATCAAAAGCAATGGGGCTAAACATGAGGGAGAAAGGGGTCCAGAAAAAAATCCCTCAAGTGGAGATCTCCCCTTAAAGAAAAGCATATAAGCAATAATCTAGCATAAGCCTGGTTAAATCATGAAATGTGTCGGTAACGACAACATAACGATGTTTTTACAACGGCGTAATATGTCGGTAGTATAGTGATAATGATATAAAATTACAGCACATTTTCAAACGTGGTTAGTTCAATCAATAATTCAACAATAAATCAAACCACAATTAATGTTTTTAAATCATGAACATACAAACATTCAACCATATATCCTGAAGCCTTGGTTTAACATAATGGAGGAAACTTATGTGTATTTGACAACCCACTGAGCGGACGTAACAAGTGCTATAGTCAATTCGCTGGAAGTAGGCGAGAAATCATGAATGATATCCTCTGTAACTAAAAAAGGGCTGAAGCAAATTGGCTGTAAATTTCCACATCTATTCCTTGACGAACTCTTCTCAATTGGTAGAAATATTAGCTGGATTACTCCAGTCGTGTTTTAGTTACAGAGGTTAAAGGACATGATTTATCGCCTACTTACAGCGAATAGACTATAGCCATGGTGGATTTAAAATACTATGGACAGTTAACGTGGCTTAAGGGGAGGTTTCCACTGGAGGGACTTTTTACTGAACTCCTTTCTCATTCAGGTTTAGCCCCATTGTTTTTCCAATTTTAAGACGTTTGCCCCATTTTGTTGACGATTTTAAGAACTTTCAACCCATTTCTGTCAATTTTAAGACCTTTCGTGTCATTTAGGTGTCGATTTTATCCTGGCGAGCGATAGCGAGCCTGTAATTTAAGAGGAACCGGCTTTCAGCCGGGACATTTTTCTACCGAAAAATGTAAAAATTTATCTTGAAAGGGTCTCAAGGGGGTGTGATTTTAAGTGTGATGGAAGTCTAGGGAAAGCACTAAAAACCTCCCCTTAATGTCACGAAAAAAGCTAAACAAACCGCAAACAAATATCCCAGTTCGACTGTAAAAAGCATTATCAATTTATTGCTGCAATATTGTGATGTTTTCTTTTGTTCCTTTACAGTGAGCAACAAGTGGATACGAGAGAGAGGCCAGTTTCTACGTCGGAAGTGTGGCCTCCGCCCTGATGAGTAACGCTAGCCAGGGAAACAAGTCTTACCTTCAACGAGGAATCTTACCATGGACTTAATTTCTACCAGTAGCCCGACTTCCAGTGAACGAGTTATATGAACCTAGGCAGTTTTACCCAGGATGAACAATCTATATATTATTCTCGTGGATGCAAATTCATGCTTTCGTTACATCACTTTGGCCGAGCTGCTAAATTTAACTTTAAATAATACAACATACCCCGAGTGAGTAGCCATAGTATAGAGACATATAACTACTTTGTACCAGGAGACATACCACGCCCTTATTGGAAGAATGACTATAGTCTATTTTTGTCCAGCTGAGGGTAAATTGAATCCCTTAGTAGCTGAGTTCTCGATACTTAAGGGGAGGTATTTAGTTTGTTCCCTAGACCTCCATCAAGCTTAAAATTACACCCCCTTGAGTCCCTTTCAAGATAAATTTGTACATTTTTCGGTAGAAAAATTTCCCGGCCGAAGGCCGGTTCCTCTTAAATTACAGGCTCGCTATCGCTCGCCAGGATATAATTGACACCTGAATGGCACGAAAGGTCTTAATATGGGGTGAATGTTCTTAAAATCGCTAAACTAATGGGGCAAACGTTTTATAATATCAAAAGCAATGGGGCTAAACATGAGGGAGAAAGGGGTCAAGAAAAAAATCCCTCGAGTGGAGATCTCCCCTTAATGGAAATATATGAAACTGTGTGTCTCGTAATAATGCCAAGTTTTCATAATTAGCATAATATTTGGGTACAAAAGTTCCAACATATATATAGCCGAGTAACCAAGATGGGAACATGACAATTTACCCTTAGCTTGAACCAAAAATATATAGACTATAGCCCCAGTGTGTAGCCATGCCAATGATCATCAAGCTTTCAGTATCTGCCTTAGCTTGGAAAAGTAGCCTTACATTCAACATCAGCATTATCCAGCAGAATAGCTCTTTATTCAAATGAAGTGCCTTACTTTGGAAACAGAGCCCATCGCGAAATTGATATCCTACCCAGAGGAATTGACCACTTGCGAGTTTCGGTCTATAAGGAAGTTGGAGCTGTGGCCATCAATATTGAAGTGATTTATCAGCTACAATTCGGTCATAATACATATATAAATACATAACACCAAATTGATCATACTTTTTATCCATCAGAAACCCACATTATTATTGCACTTCTCTTTAAGGGGAGGTATTTAGTTTGTTCCCTAGACCTCCATCAAGCTTAAAATTACACCCCCTTGAGTCCCTTTCAAGATAAATTTGCAAATTTTTCGGTAGAAAAATGTCCCGGCCGAAGGCCGGTTCCTCTTAAA
>JAGKTK010012541.1:0-27645 GCA_018397895.1 Paralithodes camtschaticus
TCCGCCGGCCTTAAGGTTGGCACCGGGAGTGAGAGAGACTTTAGTTTTTTGATGGTGGGGTTGGTGGTGCTGGACGCTTCGCCGGCTGGCTGGTGTTGGCCGAAGACTGGCCCTGACCTGGCTTATTATGGCCGCGTCCTCTCTGACCTGAAAACCTACTCTGTCTATGCCTGTACTGACCTTGGGGGGAGTGGGAGGACTTAGGCGGAAGAAAGGGCTTAGATCCCCCCGGCTGAGCTTTAGCGGTTGGCCTGGGTTTGGGGAAGTTAAAGGCAGGTTTCTTAGAAGGGGTGGGACTGTGTTTAAAGGCCTGCGCCATATTAAACACTGTTCGCCACACTTCAGGGGACATTAAAGAGGGAGTAAGCACTGGTGACATGACCACCTGATTCGCAATGCGATCAGGCAGTTTGCGAACTAAAGACATTCTGAGATCTTGTCTTGCTCGTACCGCCTCAAGCAAGGTGGTGCGTATGTCACCCAGAGATTGGATTGACGACTGGAGAAGCAGTCGCCGGGATAATTCAACCGATCTTCTGGCATCCGCGTCTGCGATTGCCTGAGTGGACCGAAGTAAAGACTTAGCTACCTGTTGAGACACTATGTATTGAGAGAACAGGCGAAAAGCTTTCCCCCTTAGCCTAAATTCTCGGTCTAGGTGAGTTGGGGTAGGGGTAGTGAAAGGGTCTTTTAGCTCACAAAGATTAATTTTAGGGGCAGCTAGGAAAGAAAACAAAGCTGACGGGACTCCGCCGGCAGAACATACCGGCATGGAGAACCACGAATGAGTATCTTGAGGGATCTGGTGGGAAGATGTGGAAGTAAATGTGGTTGCAAAGTTTTGAGCCTCTGTCTCCCAATCTACCCAAGGTCCTGGACCCAACTGCCCCACCTTCAAGACTGGATTAGCTGCTTCGTCTGTGACGGTTTGTAAATCAAGTTCAGGAGTGAGAGCTGACAGAGTCTTAATGTCATTAAACCCATCCAGCTTAGACCAGTCTGAAAACAATTTTGAAGCTGAGGCAGGGGGTAAAGCTGGCTTAGTAGCATACACAAAATAGTCTTGGTGATAATAACTAGGTATAGCCTTTATATTAACGTCTAGTACATTTCCCAAAATATCCAAGGCCCTTAATTTCTTTGATTTATTGCCCTGGATGACCCACTCACGCGGTACTGGGAGTTCCCCTGACAAGGTAGGTTGGGCGAGCTCTGGTTTAGTGGGGGTCAAAAGGACCCATGACTCGTCTGGTCCATAAAGCAAGGGCATAGCTACCTTTCTGAGAGGCGCCTTGTCTAGAGGGGGTGGATTGACATCCGTTATAACCCTTACATTCGAAGTGGTCAATGCCGCCGTAGCAGGCCTAGTAACCACTGATGGTGACAGAGTGGGGTGTTAGGGATCTTAGATAAAGCAATAGAAGTCATCAGAGGCCGTACCGTAGAACTTGTCGTGGGAGCCCCCAAGTCCACTGTGGGAGTTTCCTGTTGTTGGCCAATTTTTTTAGATAAAGCATGACTAAATAGCCCATCAATTTCCTGCGCAGTGACAAATTGAGTTGATGATGAACTTACTGATGAATCATTAATATCCTGCGCGGCGTCTAAGCCTGAACCTGACTCTTGCCCTTCCATCTCCGAAATTATTGAAACCTCGTCTTTCTCCTCCTGATCCTCCTGAGAAGATCCCGCCGAAGCTGGGGTACCTTGCTGCCAAGATAAGTCAGGAATAGAGGATGGGATCGCCGCTTCCCTGTGGACGTCAGCTACTGTGTGACTAGTTTGAGTCGGAAGTGGGTGGTCAGACCCTGGCCGAGAAAATCGCCAAACACCGAGGCCCTGGCCTACACTCTCTTGGGAGTCTGAAACACTCTCAATCACTGATCCCCCTGAACTCTCCAATTCCAGGGTTAAAATATTAATGGGTAAATCCTCTTTAGGGACAGGCACCGTACTGGACCCTTGAGACCTAACACAAACTCTGTCTGGGGTAGAGGTACGATGAGAAGCACTAGAAGCTGGCGAATGTAGGGAGGTCTTTCGTTTATGGGAATCCTTTTTGGAAGATTTATGGCTACGGTGTGACCGTGAACTACTCTTTGATTTGGAGGATTCATCGCCGTGACCACTGGTGGAACTTTCCGTCCTACTCTTCTTACTCGATGGTGAAGAGGCAAGACTAGATGACTGGCGTCTGAGAGGTGACCTAGACCGAGATCTCGCCCGAGACGAGGAGGCGGACGCCGGGGGTGTAGGCTCTCTTGGACGTTTCGGAGTAGCAGCAGAAGACACAGAACCCTGACCAGTCTCCGCCGGCTTATGACTAGTGACTCGAGAGGAACGTTTAGGGGGGAGGGTGTTCAAAAAGCAGTCTATCCCAAAGAGGGACGTTGTCACATTGAAGTGACTTATGAGCTACAATCGTAGTGTATGCTGACATCTGTTGCCTAACTTCTCTTAACGCGACCGCTGCGGTCTTATCATTGTCGCATAGGACCTTGACAGCTAATTGGGAGCAAAAGGAACAATTACGCATAACCCACAGACCCCTTGAACGGTCTAGACATTTAACACACTTTATGCAAAGAGTATGCGCAAAAATAGGGATACCGGCACAGGTAGGGGTAGTGCATAAAGCAAAGACTGGGGCCAAGGTAGCCATGACAGAGACTGGTGGGGAAAACTACTGCCGGGTGTGTATTGGTCCGCCGGAGCCCAGCTCAGGAAAAAAATTAAATTTCCAGGAATTAATGCTCATAAGGTTAACCCAACATGTTCGCACACAAGTGTTAATAACCCACCGGGTAACGAGATGTAATGACACAACGATCACAGCTCGCTACGCGGCGGGGCTCAGAATATCTAAACATATCTTTTTAAGAAAGTGAAGAATACCCTCTGACGTAATATAACGGTCCAGCATGGCGTTTATAGTCTTTCTGGTGGTGACTGTCTCAAGATTCAATTTTGGAACAAAAACAACCCCCCATAAAGACGCCGGCCCTTGAAATATTTTAGTAGAATAACACAGGGCAGGCTGATACGAGATCTGATTTCTAACGAATTGTCACAAAAAGATCGCCGTAAGTATGAAGGCGGCGATACCTAAACGTATCACTTAATTAAGTGGTTAAATCGAAATTGAATTGTAAATTCCTTATTTCCTCCACCCAGGAGCACCCGCCGGGTGTAAAAATGATGTTAACCCTAATTGAACCTTCAATCGCCGTAAGTGTAAAGGCGGCGATACATAAAGTATCACTTAAAATGGATCGGTTAACTAACTGAATGACTTAGTTGTTCATCCCACCCTACCAAGGTACACCCGCCGGGTGCGATGTCAAAACGTTAACCCCATAAGTTCCTGTCCCCACTTCTTTGTAAAAGATCGCCGGGGAGGAAACCTTAACAACAGCTAGGTTTTTCCTGTGGTTTGTAATACCGGGTAGAAAAACTTCATAACATATGTTCGCATGAACAATGTTTTTAGATGGGTACAGCCATTCCGCCGGGAATCAAAGGGAGCCTGAAAACAGGCACCAACACAGAGACGCAGTCCTGCAGAGCCACAGACACCTCATCGCCGGGGACACAAGCCTGTGTTGAAACCACGTGTGGCCCAACACGGCTCTCGGCCGGGTTTTTTTCATGGTGAAACCGAGAAAAAACCCGCCGGAAGGAAACCCACCCCGTTCAGACACCATCTGAACGTACAACGGACACGAAGGAAAGCCACGCACGACTAGCCTAAGTCCACACAATAATCCGTGGAATTAGCCAATACACAACTAAACCAGGAAACACATGACACAGTAGGGCATATTTATAAAAATAAACAATAACACTTGTACATGTGGCAAAGCTACGAGCGGCTGGCTAGGCCTAAGTAGACGGCATAAGAAATGTTGAAATATACACAAAAACACTGGAAATATAACAACAGGAACCACCACCAACACACCACTGTAGCAAATACTTCCGGCAAAGGGAAGACTGACTCGGGACCCAGAAAAAACTTCACTAAGTGAAGAAAAATACGCTGGGAACGTCAGTAAGCAAAGCTTACCTCATCAGAAAGATAAAAGGCAGCAATAATTAACGCGTAATGAAAGCCGCCTTCATCACAAGCTAACTCAACTGTGAAACGATCACAAGTCCACAACAGGACCACGAGGGTACATCCGAAATAGATGCCCCAAACACACAACCCAAAATACACTGCACTGCGGGCAACCAGCCCAAGGCACTCCTGCTACGCATATCCTAACCTTACTCGATACATCCCGGAGTAAACAAATGAGAAAAAACTCACTAGGGACGCAGCAAATGCGGAACCAGCGGAGCGTGGGGAGACACGTCTGGGCAGGCTGAGCGCAGAGCAGAGAAGGAAGAATGACGCCTGAATCAGCGTCTGGTCAAAGAGCCACACAAGTACATCCACGATATGATGGAAAGCTTATTACAGTAAAAGTCCGTTAATCCGACGACCGATAATTCGAATCTCCCAATAGTCCGAATTTTTCAATTTGAGGCCAAATCCGAATTCACCCGATGGTCCGAATTTCAAGAAGTCCCAAAGTCCCCTTTTTGAGGCATTAGTCCACTCAAATGACACATAATGGAGCACACACATATCATATGTTCATGAATTCACTTTAAAAGTTTACCATTGTCATTGTAGCCTATTACCTACTTCAAAACATTCAGATTAATGGTCAAAGGAAGCTACTGATATAAACGTAAACACCTTCTTCTTCTTCTTCTTCCACATCGTCTGCTAGAGAGTTTGTTTTGCTCTTGAACGCATCCTTGGGACGCTCCGATGCGCTACTGGCTTGCACCGCATTTTCTGCAAGCGCATTCTGTCTTGAGCTTGAAAACGCACCTTTGGACGTATTAGTCTTGAGCTTGAAAACGCACCTTTGGACGTTCCGATATGCTACTATTTATAGTTCAGTGATCGGAGCGTCCCAAGGGTGCTTTCAAGACAACAAGACAAGGGTGCTTTCAATACAATATAATATAACAGAGCACGTCACAAAAGGAAAATCACAAAATGAAAATTACAAGAACCTCTCAGGGAAGTGCCGTTGTTAAGGCATTACTTCCCGAACCACATCTGATCTTCAAGAGCAAGACAAACTCGCTAGTAGACGGAAGAAGAAGAAGACGTTTATATCAGCAGATTCCTTTGACCATTAATCTGAATGTTTTGAAGTAGGTAATAGGCTACAATGACAATGGTAAACTTTTGAAGTGATTTCATGAACATATGATATGTGTGTGTGCACCATTGTGTCATTTGGGTGGCCTAATGTCTCATGTTTTCGTCATAAACAGGTTCATAGGGGTAAAGTCCGATAATCCGAAAAATCCACTAATCCGAACGAGGGCCGGTCCGCTGCCCTTCGGATTAACGGAAGTTTACTGTAGATAGTTATTCTTATTTTCTTTTTGTTTTTATTTTTTACGAAGTTTTTTCGTAGTGAGAACCCAATTCATAATGACTGAAGCCATGAGTGAGGTCGCGTGCACTCATGATGAAGGCTCCTCAGTTTTTAAATGCTCTGTGCGGTAGATTCAAACTACGGCGGATTAGTGTTTGAAGAGGATGCCTTATGTAATAGGCATGTTCGTCAATGATGGAGGGGCCACTAATAAATTACACTGCACTGCGGGCAACCAGCCCAGGACACTCCTGCTACGCATATCCTAACCTTACTCGATACATCCCGGAGTAAACAAATGAGAAAAAACTCACTAGGGACGCAACAAATGCGGAACCAGCGGAGCGTGGGGATACACGTCCGGGCAGGCTGAGCGCAGAGCAGAGAAGGAAGAATGACGCCTGAATCAGCGTCTGGTCAAAGATCCACACAAGTACATCCACGATATGATTGAAAGCTTATTGGATAGTTATTCTTATTTTCTGTTTGTTTTTATTTTTTACAAAGTTTTTTCGTAGTGAGAACCCAATTCATAATGACTGAAGCCATGAGTGAGGTCGCGTGCGTTCATGATGAAGGCTCCTCAGATTTTAAATGCTCGCGCGGTAGATTCAAACTACGGCGGATTAGTGTTTGAAGAGGATGCCTTGTGTAATAGGCATGTTCGTCAATGATGGAGGGGCCACTAATAAATACTGTATAATAAAAGAAAGTATAATAAAAAAAAAAATCATGATAAACTGTGCATGTCCTAGGTGTTAAATATTGTTGATGTCGACAGTCATAGCTCTGGCGCTGGTTCTGAAGCGTCCACCAGAGGTATCAAGTGTATTCTTGGTAGTGAGAATTGCGACTGTCGATGTGACAGTTGAATTTTGTTGAATCTTTTAAGAAAAGTTATGATCTTGCAAGTGGTACAATGACTGACTAATACAGGTTTTAGCTGCTGTCATTTCCATGGTTGCAGCTCATACTGCATATGAACAATGTCACATTTTTCTTAATAGTGGTGTAACGGGTTCCAAGTGCTAGTGAATTCCTCCGAAAAAACTGACACTTTTGAGAAGTAAATAACCAAATTACAGGTATTACTGTTTTATTATTATTATTATTATTATTATTATTATTGAATCAATAGGAAAAAAAAAATGTGTGATTATGAAAGGAGATTCCACTGTTATGCTTTTGAAGCAGAGCAAATCATTATATTCATATCATTTTAAAAGTTCATGCCTGATCATATTGGATGCCAAATAACGGTTTTGGGGCCCCCTAGAGATCGGGGGCCCTATGTTCTAAGAATTGTGAGCATCTAGGAAGGGCCAGCACTGCGCGCGGCTATCGATAAGATTGATTTTTCTACGAGATATGGGGAGAACTTGAGTATGGTTCCAAGATGCTAAAATGTGAGATCAGATAGTACGAGATACGAGAGCCTACTGTATTGTATTTACCATTTATTCTTGTTTCTCAGCTAACTTCAATAAAAATGTGAGTACAGTACAGTAGTTGAGAAATTAAGTTTTGAATCGTTCCATGTTTTGAGAAAATCTTGGCTGGTTGTTAAAAGAAAATGTGTTTTCAGGGTTGAGGATGTAGTGAAAACAGTGAAGAACCTGCAAGATAAAGGTCGTGTGAGCAGCTCAGCATTCCTGTACGGTCATGGTGATGGTGGTGGGGGTCCTACACGTGACATGTTGGACCGGGCTCACAGACTGGCCAATGTTGATGGTTGTCCAAGGTAACTTCTTTACACTTCATATTCAACACTTTCACTCCAATAATATACTGTTCAGTTAAATCCCTCTCATTCGAACTACAGGGATGTGGCAGAAACCTGATGATTCCAGTTAAGACTTTTAGACTGTCTTTTTTTTTTTTTTTTTTTTTTTTTTTTTTTTTTTTTTCCCCTTAGACCACTGAGACCAGATCTCTGAGTTTCGAGCTGAAACTCTCACAGGGTTGGCTTGGACTATGTCTGAATGACCGAGGTAAGTGGTAGTATTAGAAGTTTGGGACCCGCAGAGGGCTTTTCTCGGTCAACCTAATACGTGGGGTTATTGGGAAAAGGACCAAGACAGGATTAGGTTTGGAAAATCAATCGCTCACTCAAGCCACCACATCCGGAAACCTTTTATCCAGTTTGGACTATCACCTTGGCCTTTTGAACTAAATTAAAAAGACTGAGGTAAAATTCTAAAAGATGGAGTTTATTCACATTTTCATACATGGTCTCCCCCCAATCATCCTAAAAGCTAGGTTTTTTTGTTCATTGACATTCAGTACTGTAGTACATGACTAAGTTTTATTCACCTAAGGAATGAATTATACGGGAGTGCTGCACCCAACACTCAGATAATGTACAGCAAGTGATAAAGACTTCACCATATTGTGGAGATGAAATATTTCAGACATTTGCCATCTGGTCTGATAAGACTAGTTAGACATAGTAATAGGGATATGTGTGAATTTATTGGTGGCTCCTTACGTCAATGACGTAAGAGCCTATGATAATATGGCCTCGTTCCGGGCTCCTCAGAGCCCGGGTTAACCTCGATCACGACGGTCGAGAACCAAGATCATCTTAGGGGGTACCCCTTAATCATTCTTAAGGTACGTCATTGGGACGGAGCCACTGAAAAGTAGAAATTAAAAAAGAAAAGAATTAACACAGTTTGAACACCGCGCCTACGCGCATTCCGATCTTCCTCTGTTTCCCATACCTTGCCTGCTATCCCCACCTCTCCAGGTGCGATCTCTCTCGACAGTCGCCCATCCAGAATGGACGTGTACTCATTGTCCTCCCTTTTCAGTTTTGCATAGCCCCTCTTAAACGCGTCAGTTTTTAGTTCATAGTGAGTCTAATTGCAAATTGAGTTCGTATATGCATTTAGGAATGTATTTATTTTAATTGTTTTCACTTGTAAACCTGAAGAAGCAAGGACTTAGTTTCTGGGCTGGTCGACGATCGTATGTTTCAAGGACGCCACTTTGCTTCACTTAAGTGTTTTTTATCATACGAGCCTTGGCTCTTTAGCTGCAGTGTCCCTTTTTTCTGTAAAGCGTGTATTAACGTTGTAGCTTGATATTAATTTCCTTAAGTGTTTAAAGTGTGATATTAGTTCAAATTCATAGAACTTTAATTATTTGCTTGTACTCCCCCCAAGGTCGTGCGTTGGCCTGGGGTTACTTATCATAGCCAGATTTATTTTTTCATCAGAATTTTAGTTCCCAAATTTTATTTTCCAAAATTCTTGACCAACTTTCCTTCAATTCCAATCAATGTTCAGTTATTCATTAATAATCACAAATAGACATTGTAGGCAATAAATGGTTCATACCATATCAACTACAATACCTTCAGTAATTACCATCAAAGAAACAAAACTCCGCACATCACAAAAAACACCCACATTTCATAATTTCACCACCATCAGACAAGACCGGGCTGTCGGCGGGGGCGGTGGACTCATCACCCTGGTACACAAAGAAATATCATACATAGTAACCAGTGTACAAACCAAATCCCTCCTCCCCCCAAATGATAACACAACAGAAATACAATCAATTAAAATACGCACTGGCAACAAATCCAACATAACCATCATAAACACATACATCCCTCCCCAAACATCCCCTACAGTACCAAATGAATACAGACCACACTTACAACACATCACAAACACCCCACACATCATCCTGGGTGGTGACTTCAACGCCAAGACGTCGGCCTGGTTTGTCGACAACCCCGACACAGACAGAGGGCTGGTACTACAAAACCAAACAGATAACCTCATCATCCTTAACGACATCCATCAACATACCCATATTCCTCACCAAGCCCTCTATAACCCATCATCTCCAGACATCACCTTTTGCTCCCCAGAACTCGCCCCCACAACATCCTGGAGGGTGGTCAGAACCTTAGGCTCTGACCACCTCCCGATCATTATCACCACCAAAACCAGACTCACCCCAGCTAGCCACAAACACACATACACCAATTATAAAAGAGCTAACTGGGAAGCATTTACAAATGAGACAGAACAACACTTCACAACTCTAAACAGTACACCCATCACTAACATCAACATTGCTGTACACATACTCAATAAAACTATCCAAAACGCTGACAAGAAACACATTCCAAGAGGTAACAGAAAAAGACACAACCCCAACTTCACACCAGAAATTCAAAACCTCATCAGACAACGCGACATACTGAAACACTCCCCAGCACCCCACACACAAGACATTACACAACAAATTCAAGCACTCAACACCCAAACTAACAACAAAATACAAGAACAACAAAAACTAAATTGGAATAACTTCCTACAAACACTTGATCACAAAACAAACCCCAAAAAACTCTACAAAACACTAAACAGCATCACACTTTCCAACAGCAACACAACACAATCACATGCTGCAATCACAACAACAGACTCTACTCCTTCATGTAAACAACAAGCAAACACTCTCATCAATCACTTCTCACATGTCAGCCACCTAAAACCTCACAAAGACGACCGACGTGTCATCCGACGTAAGAGACAATTCCCCACAGACCCTGACTATACACCCTTCACCAATCACCAGACAAAGCATATCATCAACAATCTCAAGCACTCACCCGCCTGTGGCCTAGACAACATAAGCAACATACACCTCAGACACCTGGGACCACAAGGCATACAAGCACTCACTAACATATCAAACTACAGCTATTCACACAACACAATACCAGACATTTGGAAGCATGGTATCATCATCACATTCCCCAAACCCAACAAAGACCCCACGCTACCCTCCTCGCACCGCCCCATCACACTCCTTTGCTCCCCCTCCAAAGTCATGGAACGCCTAGTATTACAACTAATTACACCCGACCTACCCCTAGCTCCAACACAACATGGCTTTAGGCCACTGCACTCCACAAACACTCTTCTCACAGACCTTACACAAAGAGCTTTTGACGGCATCAACTCAGCTAGACCACCACACAGATCACTATTAGCCACACTCGACATTAGTAAAGCCTTCGATGCCATCCCCCGCCACAACCTAACAAACAAAATCTACAACACAAACATGCACAACAACACAAAAAGGTGGCTGGCCAACTTCCTAGCAGGCAGATGTGCACACGTATCTTTTGCCGGTCAGTCATCTAAAATCAGAAACTTTCCAAACGGAGTCCCACAGGGATCCGTCCTATCGCCCGCACTCTTCAATCTGTACATGCACGATATAACTACACCCAATACGCCCCAAATAAACTTAGCCTCCTATGCAGATGACATAACACTCACATGCACACACCATGACCCAAGAAGAGCAACAGATCTCCTTCAACCCTATCTCAACACACTACATGGCTGGTGCACTACAAACAGACTGAATCTAGCCCCAGCCAAATCCACCGCAACCCTGCTCACTAGCTGGACAGGTGAACACGAATACATCCCTCAACTCACCATAAACAACACACCCCTAACACATACACACACACCCAAAATCCTAGGAGTAACATATGATACTCATATGACATTCAAACAGCACACCACAAACATTAAAAAGAAACTGACACCCAGACTTAACGCCCTCAGGTCACTTGCTCACACAAAATTTGGACACAACAAAGAAACTACCACCACAGTATATAAACAATACATAAGATCAGTAATGGAATACGCAAGCCCAGCCTGGGCTTCTAACCTAGCTGAAACACATCATAAGACCTTACAGACTATCCAAAACAAAGCCCTGAAGATCATTACAGGCTGCACAGCTACTGCACCCACAGATCATCTACATCAAGAAACCAAAATCCTCAAAGTCAAAGACCATCTGGACATGAGAGGCACTCAATTCCTGGCAGCAGCCTCCACGAACCAAGACCACCCACTAAACTACATGGCAACACACCCACAGACACCAAGAAATATCAAAACAACACCCAGCACACGGTATCACACACAGTTATTGTCCTCTCTCCCTCCCTGCCCACCCCGAACCAACTTCCAGAAGCACATCCATACTCATATCTCTCGCCAATCCATCCACTCACTCACAGACAACACGCAGCTGCATGCACGACCTCCCGAAATCCATCCTTCCGAATCCTCCCTCCCTCGCGAGGACAGAGTCCACCTGGCCAGGCTGAGATGCGGACACCATCCAGCTCTCCTGAGCTATCAGAAGAGACTGGATGACTCCGTTGTCGACGCCTGCCCAGGATGTAACACAGCACCCCATACCATTAAACACATCATAGAAGACTGCATTTCACACAACCACTTACGCCAACAACACAACCTACACTCAATGAGAGCTCTGTGGGAAAGCCCGATCGTGGCCATGGCCTTCCTCAGGGACTCGGGGCTGTTCGGCCAGGCAGCTTAGGGAACAACAACAACAACAACAACCCCCTTTTTGCTCAATCTGGATCAATATGTGTATCTTATGACTCCCTAACCCTTCAGCTACAACTACATCTACAATATTCCATGTAATTGATCAATAAAACAAAGCATCTTCACTTGAACAAAAACAAAAGTCGACTGGTGATCAACATGTATTGTATCGTGAGGCTACAAGTTGCTAAAATGGCCGCAAATCTACCGACTTCAATAAATTTTCCATGGTATAAAGTTTTATCAAGTTTTCTTTTGTCTTTACTATTATTATATATTAGATTTTCTTCATACAAATATTAATGTATATTAAAACATGGTAAAGTAATTTATATTACTACGCAAATGAAAGCGGCAGAGCTGAGAGTCAATTTAGACTACCGCTCGAAAACGATCGATACTAGCGGTACATTAGTATACAGGTAAACAAAACGCAATGACTGTGAGGTTCACAAATCGATTTGGTCAAGATTACTCTGCTTATATTAGTATATAAGCATCTAGCAGACTAGCATCAATATTTAGCTATCGAGATTAACATTTTCATCGAGATTTGTGATTGGGGAGAGCTTGAAGGTGGCATCGAGATGCGAAATATCGAGATGAGATTGATCGAGATGTGTGAGCCTACTGTACACTAAATCCTTATAAAGTATAGTAATCATGGGAATGTCCATATGCAGCTGAAAATGATTACAAACATAATTATAAGCTGATTAATTATCATATCAAAAAGGCGCGAAAATGCTTGCTGACTTTGTATTGTAAATATACGCTATGTATGGGTATGGGTGACTTTAAAATATAATAAACAATAGTATGCATAGGCTACAATATGTGTCATCTACAGACATTTCGACAGACCGCTTATAATAAAGAATTGCTGAAAGAGAGAGAGGGTGCAGAGATCCGCGACGTATACAGTTTCCCATGATGCACCTCAGTAAACTTTGCGTTCAGCGCCTTTGTCGGCCACTGTTGGCATTTGTTGGTAGGGAGAATTGATTATGCAACCTAGGAGCCACAAAGGAAAATGACAGATCAGAGAAGGAGGACTGCTGGATGGCTCTCGGTTCCTCGAGACACAGAGGATCATCGTTGCTTCGCAAGATTGCACCTGGGTGTGCCAACGGACGTTTTAACAATTCAACAAGTGGGAGAAGGAAAGCGGGTGGCAGAGGTATCAGGAATGGAAGCGAGTGGTGGAATGATACGGTACAGAAGGCAGGTGAGGAAAAGAGACAGTGGTTTGAGAAGATTTTACAGGATGATAGTGTTGATGTATGGGAGAGGCGAAACGAAAGATCAGAGAAGTGAAGAAAAGTGCAAATGAAACATGGGGTCAAAGACCGAGTGAAAATGTTGAGGAACGAAAGAAGATATTCTGGAAGGAATTAAATAGAGTAAGGAAAGGAAAACAATAGAGGGATGAGTCGGTGAAAGATGCAAATGGAGAGTTATTCGTGGAAGGTGTGCAAGTGAGGAAAAGGTATGTTGAGTATTTTGAATCTTTGCTAAATATATGAGATACATACATATATCCATAACATTTTAAGACTGAGTGCTCCACACATACGTGCAGTTTCAGTCTCTTGTCCTAATGGCGGCGTTCCAGGCAACCCTGTTAAGGGCTGCTTCACTTGTCAAGTTTTTGGATTTGAGATCGGCACGTATAGTGCGGTCCCAGGTCTTCCTCGGTCCACCCCTTGGTGCAGCTCCCTCCACAATCACAGACCTGCATTTTTTCACCCAATTTTGTTCATCCATTCTCTCCACATGTCCATACCATCCCAGTCTACTTGTATACATAACCTCGCTAATACTCTATTTATTAGTGGCCCCTCCATCATTGACGAACATGCCTATTACATAAGGCATCCTCTTCAAACACTAATCCGCCGTAGTTTGAATCTACCGCGCAGAGCATTTAAAAACTGAGGAGCCTTCATCATGAGCGCACGCGACCTCACTCATGGCTTCAGTCATTATGAATTGGGTTCTCACTACGAAAAAACTTCGTAAAAAAGAAAAAGAAAAAGAAAATAAGAATAACTATCTAATAAGCTTTCCATCATATCGTGGATGTACTTGTGTGGATCTTTGACCAGACGCTGATTCAGGCGTCATTCTTCCTTCTCTGCTCTGCGCTCAGCCTGCCCGGACGTGTCTCCCCACGCTCCGCTGGTTCCGCATTTGTTGCGTCCCTAGTGAGTTTTTTCTCATTTGTTTACTCCGGGATGTATCGAGTAAGGTTAGGATAGGCGTAGTAGGAGTGTCCTGGGCTGGTTGCCCGCAGTGCAGTGTATTTTGGGTCGTGTGTTTGGGGCATCTATTTCGGATGTACCCTCGTGGTCCTGTTGTGGACTTGTGATCTTTTCACAGTTGAGTTAGCTTGTGATGCAGGCGGCTTTCATTACGCGTTTATTATTGCTTCCTTTTATCTTTCTGATGAGGTAAGCTTTGCTTACTGACGTTCCCAGCGTATTTTTCTTCACTTAGTGAAGTTTTTCTGGGTCCCGAGTCAGTCTTCCCTTTGCCGGAAGTATTTGCTACAGTGGTGTGTTGGCGGTGGTTCCTGTTGTTATATTTCCAGTGTTTTTGTGTATATTTCAACATTTCTTATGCCGTCTACTTAGGCCTAGCCAGCCGCTCGTAGCTTTGCCACATGTACAAGTGTTAGTTTATTTTTATAAATATGCCCTACTGTGTCATGTGTATCCGGGTTTTAGTTGTGTATTGGCTAATTCCTCGGACTATGTTTGTTTCCTGGTTTAGTTGTGTATTGGCTAATTCCACGGATCATTGTGTGGACTTAGGCTAGTCGTGCGTGGCTTTCCTTCGTGTCCGTTGTACGTTCAGATGGTGTCTGATCGTGGTGGGTTTCCTCCCGGCGGGTTTTTCCCAGTTTCACCATGAAAAAAACCCGGCCGAGAGCCGTGTTGGGCCACACGTGGTTTCAACACAGGCTTGTGTCCCCGGCGATGAGGTGTCTGAGGCTCTCCAGGACTGCGTCTCTGTGTTGGTGCCTGGTTTCAGGCTCCCTTTGATTCCCGGCGGAATGGCTGTACCCATCTAATAACATTGTTCATGCGAACATATGTTATGTAGTTTTTTCCACCCGGTTTTACAAACCACAGGAAAAACCTAGCTGTTGTTAAGGGCTTTCCTCCCCGGCGATCTTTTACAAAGAAGTGGGGACAGGAACTTATGGGGTTAACGTTTTGACATCTCACCCAGCGGGTGTACCTTGGTAGGGTGGGATGAACAACTAAGTCATTCAGTTAGTTAACCGATCCATTTTAAGTGATACTTTTTGTATCGCCGCCTTTACACTTACGGCGATTGAAGGTTCAATTAGGGTTAACATCGTTTTTACACCCGGCGGGTGCTCCTGGGTGGAGGAAATAACAAATTTAAAATTCAATTTCGATTTAACCACTTAATTAAGTGATACGTTTAGGTATCGCCGCCTTCTTACTTACGGCGATCTTTTTGTGACAATTCGTTAGAAATCAGATCTCCACATGTCCATACCATCCCAGTCTACTTGTATACATAACCTCGCTAATACTCTTTATACCTAAACGTCTCCTCAGCTCAACATTTTTTATTCTATCCTGCAGCCTGGCCCCACACATCTATCTCACCATTCTCATCTCATTATGTTCCATTCTGTTGAAATCCTCTACTTTAACGGCCCATGTTTCTGTTGACATCCTCTACTTTAACGGCCCATGTTTCTGAGGCATACGTCATTGCACTTCTAACATATGAGGCATACACCATTCCCTTCAGAGGGAGAGGCATTCTTTTCATGGTCAGAATTGGCAGCAGTTCTCTGAACTTCCCCCAGCCACATCTAATTCTAGCGACAGTGGCAGCCTCGGCCCCACCACCGGCAGAGACGGTATCTCCTAGGTAACAAAACTTGTCCACCAGCTCCAATGACTCATTTCCAAAATTCACAGCCACAGGATCATCACTTAACACAAGCTTGCCTTTGCAAACTACGCATTTAAATTTCTCTATTTCTGACTTATCCTTCGGCAGAGGTCCCTTTATTCTACTACAGCGCTTACCCCCATGGTGCACCCAGCGTCGACAGATGCTACATTGAATCGAGTTATCGAGATGGAAGGGAGGCAGTGATTGAAGCAATGGTTGATGGAGATTGGTTACCCAAACGTCCAATGATTTTGGCCCTGTGACTCTTTCAAGTCTGGAGGAGGCTACAGGCAGTTCTGCCTTTGTCTCCTACACTCACATAGTAAAAAAAAAAAACAGGCTACCTAGGTGACAGGGAATGAATGAAAGGATTGGAAAAAATTAGGTGAAAGAAGCAGTGAGACAAATGAGAGCGGGTAAAGCAGAAGGTATGCTGTGGAGTGTATTAAGAAGGGTGGAGGTGTGATAATAGATTGGCTAGTGAGACTATTCAATGTTTGCTTTGTTGTGTCAATGGTACTGTGACGAGTTCCACACCTCGTTGTGACATAGCCTAGCCTCCCTATCATACCTGTGGTGTGGTAACCTATGGATCAATTCACAGGTGTTTTCGTTGAGTTTAAGTGAAGCTCAGGTTTGGCCTCTGTATTGTATTTTTATGCATATATTCGTCCAGCTGTGTTCATCTGGCGTGTCTATATACATGGGCTCATGTTTTATGTTCAGTCTCATGAGGCTGGGATGGGAATTGATGGAATATTAGAGAAGATAAGAAGGAGGAATTTTGAAGTTTCATTTATCGTCATATCCGATTAATTTGATGAATACCCTGTACTAGTATCTGTATAAGTGTCAAGATGATCAGAGATGGACCTAGAGTAAGATGTAGTCATAACAAATTATAGGTTTGAGTCCCGGAGGGAAGAAGGAAAACCTAATATTTAGTAGTGGCCCCGGAATCATTGACGATATGCCGATTATACAATAGGTCTCTTTCAAGCCTTGCATTAGCTTGCTTGAAACAGCCGCCACAGGAAGAGAAAGAGGCCTCAACTCATAAGCGTACGCTAATTCTCTTATGGAATCGTCCTTATGATTGGGTACTCGCTACGAAAAAAACTTTGTAAAAAAGAAAAAAGAAAAATCAACTTAAGAATTGCTATAATCAAGCTTCCCAAAACTTGTGGATGTCTTCCTGTGGATTCTTATCCGAGATGCTAATCTCTATCGCGTCATCTCGCCCTTCAATGATATATCAAGACTAACTTGAAGACATCAACGAATGGGAAGGGGATGGAAGGGAGGGCCCGCATCGTCAATGATTCCGGGGCCACTACTAAATATTAGGTTTTCCTTCTTCCCTCCGGGACTCAAACCTATTATTTATTAGTGGCCCCTTCATCATTGACGATATGCCTGATATCTCAAGACTGGAGGGGGACATTCGTGAAATATTAAAAAAACACTACATAAATAACAGGAGAACTGTATTTGACACGAAAATGGCCACTTTGCAGTAAGGGACCCAAAGCTGGAAAATGGACCTTTAACTTCAATCCTCAAAATATCGGCTCATAACCCACATAAATTGATGAAACTCACGGTGAAGTCAGCTAATTCAATATCTATTTTAATGTCTGAAAGCAGTATCTAAATCCGTCCACTTGTTTCTTTGCACCGCTGGAATATACAAGTAAAAAATTAGAATTTATATAATAACGGCTGGCTATATAAGTACAACTTCAAGCATACACAGTTATATTTCTAGTCGACAGATTTACAAACGCAAGCCAATGTACATAAAAATACTAATTATATATCACTCTTCAAATAGATCACTGTACATAGCTTTGACAGTCCACTTACACAGCTCTTTTTCACACCTGTGAGCTTGCGCCTATTGTCGTCATTTTGTGACCTTGTGTCAGCCCCTGTGGCAGCATCAGGATTGCACTTAGCGTGGACATTACTGTTGATGTCGCGCACCATGATGCCGGCAAACAGATTGAAAAGGGCGCCAGCCCTTTCTCATTAACATATCGGACACAACATACTCAGATCATAAATTAATTGAGATCAAAACAACCTTAGAAAGTGTACAGACAACCTCAGAATCGAGAACAAAAACCGGCCCCTTCAATAAATTTAACTTCAATAACAAAAACATTAGGTGGGAAGAGGTAAATCAAGAAATGGAGGAAATAGACTGGGAAGATTTAATGAATAACCTGACACCAGCAGAATGTCTAGTCTTAATAACAGAAACCATGACCCAAATCTGTAGCCACCATATACCTGCAAGACAAACAAAACGAAGAAGCAAACAAGATCGGGAAAGGAGGAGGCTGTACAGAAGAAGAAAATTACTCGCACAAAGACGCACACATCAAAATCTACAGGATAGGCAAAAGGCCGAAATAGATAGAGAAATTGTGGAAATTGAACAAAGGCTAAGAATATCATATGAACTACAACATATGGAAGAGGAGAGGAAAGCTATTGCAGGTATAAAGGAAAATTCCAAATACTTCTTTTCATACGCCAAACAAAAGGCTAAAACAACATCAAACATCGGCCCACTGAGCAAAGGGGACGGCTCTTTCACAGGGGACAAAAAGGAAATGAGCGAACTCTTAAGCAGGCAGTATGAAATGGCATTCAGTGAGCCTGATGAAACAAAAGTCATCAGAGACCAAAATATATTTTTCATGGAAACCTCCCCCACGGAAACCCCTCAGATGCTGGATATTGATTTCGGTCCAAAAGACATAGAAGAGGCCATTTCCAAAATGCCATCCCACTCGACACCAGGCCCGAACTCATGGAATTCGATCCTAATGAAGAAATGTAAGGAAAACCTCTCAAAACCCCTGGCTATAATGTGGAGAAGGAGTCTAGACACTGGTGACATACCAGATAGCTTGAAAAACGCAATAATTGCCCCACTGCATAAAGGAGGGAGTAAAGCACTACCAAAAAACTACCGCCCGGTAGCTCTAACCTCTCACATCATTAAAGTTTTCGAACGAGTCCTGCGAAGAAAAATTTCAACATTCATGGAGACAAATGAACTACACAACACCGGTCAACATGGGTTCAGAGCGGGAAGATCATGTCTCGCACAACTTTTGGAACACTGACAAAATTCTTAAAGCGCTAGAAGAAAAGAAAAACGTGGATGTCATTTACACCGATTTTGCTAAGGCATTTGATAAATGTGACCATGGTATAATAGCCCACAAACTGAAAGCAAAAGGTATAACTGGGAAAATCGGACGGTGGATATACAATTTCCTCGTAAACCGAAAACAATCAGTAGCAGTAAACCAAGTCACATCTGAGCCTTCGGACGTCAAAAGCTCAGTGCCCCAAGGAACAGTGCTAGCGCCCCTTCTGTTCCTCATACTAATTTGCGACATAGATACCAACACCAGACACAGTACGGTGTCGTCTTTTGCTGATGACACAAAATTAAGCAAGATAGTAAACACACAAGAAGACACGGGCCGACTGCAGGAAGACATGCATGTAGTGTTCCAGTGGACCAGGGAAAACAACATGCAATTCAATGAGGAAAAATTCCAATTAATACGGTACGGAGATAATAATGATGTTAAAGAAATTACAAATTACTTAACAGAATCTAACCACATAATAGAACGGAAAGACAGTGTGAAAGACCTTGGGGTATTAATGTCTGAAAGTATGGGTTTCAAAGTACATAACCAGGTCAAAGTGGCGGCTGCGAAACGTCTAACGGGTTGGATTCTGCGTACTTTTAAAACACGCGGTGAAGTACCTATGATAACGCTCTTCAAATCTCTAGTGCTACCGCGGCTTGAATACTGTAGCGTATTAACATCCCCATACAAAGCAGGTGAAATAAATGACGTAGAGAGTGTACAAAGAAATTTCACTTCGCATATAAGTTCGATAAAACATCTACACTATTGGGAGCGTTTAAGAGCACTGAATCTGTACTCACTGGAACGTAGAAGAGAACGTTACCTAATAATATACACGTGGAAAATCGCAGAGGGTTTAGTACCAAACCTACATACTCCGATAGTCATGAAATTCAGTGATAGGAGAGGCTGGGAATGCGAAATCCCCCGGATGAATAACAGGGGTGCTATGGGCTCTCTGCGAGAGGGCTGGTTATCACACAGAGGCCCACGTCTCTTCAACAAACTCCCACGGCGAGTAAGAGACATGAGGGACATCTCGTTAGACAACTTCAAGAGAGCCCTAGATGTCGAACTGCAAAATGTGCCAGACGAGCCCATCCTTGCAAGGGAGCGAGCTGTCGCTTCAAACAGTCTACTGCACCAAATCACCACCCATAACGAGGGGCATCGCGCTCCTTGGTGCCGCTAGAAGAGAGGCGAACACATCAAAAGGTATCAAAAGGTAAGGTAAGGTAGCCATTTGTCGCACGAGCTTGTCCACCAAGCTGTGTCCCTCAGAACAGGAGGCCCCGGTCAGCTGGGCGTTCTCGCTTCCCAGGGTGCTCACCACCTCAATGAACACCTTCCTGGGCAGGTCACACTGTAGCAACTTGTGCCGGTTGGTCTCCTCCATCACCAGGAACCTCCAGATATGACAGATGTCCAGCATGACATCAATGGCAGTGGAGGATGGAGCCAGGAGCTTTCCACGGTCCAACAGCTCCGTGAAGGACATGTAAATGGCCTCCACCTGCTCGCCATCGTTCTCTTCAAATCTGTCTTCCAACGGTGCAGCCTCTCTGTTGACCAGCAGGTCAGCACAGGTACCACACTTGTTGCCCCTGGTTGCCGAACGTTCCCGGGAACATTTCTTTGGGGATTTTGTGGGAGCACCCGGCTCTGGCCATATTAATAATTTATTGGTGGCTCCTTACGTCAATGACGTAAGAGCCTATGGTAATATGGTCTCGTTCCGGGCTCCTCTGAGCCCGGGTTAATCCTGATCACTACGGTCGAGAACCAATATCTTCTTAGGGGGTACCCCTTAATCATTCCTAAGGTACGTCATTGAGACGGAGCCACTGAAAAGTGAAAAATAAAAGAAAAAGGGATAGTACAGTTCACACGCCGCGCCACTTGCGCATTCAGATCTTCCTCTGTTCCCATGAGCATGCCTTGAAATCCCAGTTGGTCTTGAACTGGCCTCTCTCATCCGTAGGCCATAGGAGGCAGACAAAGTTTTTCTTATCTCCACCACAGTATTTATATAGCCCCTCTTCGACGCGAAATCTTTGTCCATAGTGAGTTTTTGTGCAGTTGTAATAGTATATGCATCTAAGAAAGTATGTATATGGACTAATTTCCACTTGTAAGCCTGTGAAGTAAGATCTTTCGTCTGGCTGGCCTACGAACGTGCCATTCAAGAAGCCACTTTCCACAGAGCCGCTAACTATTATGTTTTATCTCGTTTGTTCGTATCATACGAACCTCGGCTCTATAGCTGCAGTGTCTTAGTGTTCTGTAAATTTGTTTTTAAAGTGTAATTCATCAGTTTTCTCTTAAGTATCATGTTATATAAAGTGCCCTATCCTTTTTAACTATATCGGCTGACAGTAACCTCTGGTTGTGCCCTGGCCAGGGTTTACTCGTCACGCCACCGAAATTGTTTATTGGGGACAAAAGTGCTTTCATTACTTACATTCAAGTCTCTTTTAATTTAATTCGTTTAGACAGTAACCTCTGGTTGTGCCCTGGCCAGGGTTTACCCGTCACTCCACCAAAATTGTTGATTGGGGACAAAATTGCTTTCATTATTTACATTCAAGTCTCTTTTAATTTAATTCGTTTAGTTTCCACTCTAGTCGGTCACGAATCACTCTTCATATTTATTACCTTCAAGTTTTTGTCACATGACAGTGTTTCCTTTAAACCAGCATTACATCAACTATGGATCGAAATTGTATTAACCCGCGGGTATTGCTCGTCTAAACATTCGTATAATATAACTTTATTTTCCCAAGTTATCATGAGCTCCTACTCCCAATGAGTACCCATAATAATATCATAGTTGACCTTGTCCCTCTACAATGAAAAACTGATGTGGGACATGCTGATAATATTCCAATTACCCAGGTAACCTAAACCCATCACAAAAGGGTCCGGTACCAAGGCCCGGACACCGGGACCGCCAGCAGGGTGGCAGTCCCGAGTGCCCGATCAGGCGGGAGACACCAGAATACCATTTAAGACCAAATTCCCGGTTTGATAAAATTCCAATTACCCAGGTAACCTAGACCCATCACAAAAGGGTCGGGTACCAAGGCCCGGACACCGGGACCGCCAGCCGGGTGGCAGTCCCGAGTGCCCGATCAGGCGGGAGACACCAGAATACCATTCAATACCAAATTCCCGGTTCCCGAGTCATTATCTCAACAAACCCCGGTCCCCAAGACCCGGGTTTCAAGACTGCCGGGTAGGGAGACCCACCCAAACAGGCGGACAACACTATGTTACCATACACTCATATTTTCCCCGGTTATCCTAGCCCTCATTTCGATGAAACTAGGACACCAAGACCCGGCTACCGGGACTACCGAGTATGGCTAAAGTCCCGGGTACCCGGATGGTCGGGAACGACATTACTACCATATAAATATAACCCAAGACTCCCGGGTTTTTTCCCTAGGACTTATATTTATAAAGCCAGAGCACCAAGACCCGATACCGGAACTACCGAGTATGACAACAGTCCCGGGTACCCAGATATCCCCAGACTAGAATAGGTCTTGATAACCCACAACACCCGGCCGGATACCATCAAACTATGGACCGGGTACTCTAACACTAGGCTAGTCCTAAGCCTATCCCAACAACACCAGGTACCCTAAGAGAAGGGCCCCAAATACAGGACTCAAATAGATATTATTACTGGGTACTCTTGGTTAGACCATACTATAGTAGGCTAATTAACCTTAAACAGGTTAAACAATATTTAACAAAACGTTCAGAATTAAATCAAATATGAGAACTTATGATAAACACGTCTGTATAACCAATTAAATTAAAGCAAATCATGCAAGGCTAGACCCTAGTCCTAGCCCAAACCAAGCAAACCTAATAAGAACGATGCTTATCTCATTATGCAACATTGACTCTGTGATATTTCAACAGGCTCAGGCAAGACACGACACTACAGAGGAGGAGCTCTGATCATCAATTAGACCTACTCCCTCCATACCAAGAGCTACCACAACAGGTCCGGTACATTATCCCGGACTTCAAGCCCTTGACACCCCTAGCCAAGCCACCTGTAGGTCCCGGCCCACACCTAACAAACTTGCAATATCAGGTCAGTCTACGAGTCAAATCTTTAGACGTTTGTTCTGGTCCACCGGCTAAGATTATTCCCACTATTTACATAATTTAATTAATTTACAGGGATAGGCCTACGTACAAAATTGTAGTTTTTCAGGAAACAAACACAAATTGTCTCCCCTCTCTAAAAGAATCCTTTTGTTTTCTTTTCTCCCCTCTCGTCAGGGCCTACATGCAACCATAGAAGAAAGCTAAGGTGCAACAAACAGAAGTCCTCACCCTGAAAGACGATTTCTCCTTCAGAGGGTTCTCCTCCCCGGAACCCTCACCAGCCTACATGGACAGTATCACAGTACATGAAATGGACCCTCCCGAGGACTCAACCCTATGCTCAAGCAGGGATTGCACCACATTATCCCTTACAGCTCATAATCTCTGCTCCTATCACGCTATGTGTATTGATAGGACAAAAGCTAGGTGGAACCCTAAAGTTTGTGACAGGTGTAATTATTACATAGCTAAGTTCCATAACCCACTTTCTACACTAGCCCCCGACACATGTAAGAATATTCTGAAAGCTGTGTGGCATGCGGTAAAATCGTATATTTCAGGTACATTGAAGAAACACCCAGAAATTGCAAACCCAGAATTCGTAAAATTCTTAGAGATATCCGTAGCTAGATCCCGTAGCTCTTCCTCATCACACGACAGGAAAAAGTCACATTCTAGCAAGAAGAGAGAGAGGTCAACCAGCCCCCAGTCGCCCAGTAAAAGACACAAACATACAAGGAAACCCCATGCCAAAGAACCACCATTCATCCAGACTGAAACAGGCTCTGAGGAGGTCAACCCCTCCCCACTATCCCTAGACAAGTGGGCGGACTCTATGGATCAACAATTTGAACTAACCCCCTTACCTACCTCTACCGAACCAGCTCCCCCTCATACAATCAAGATATGTACAAGAGCGGAAATACATACCCCAAGAGACTTATCTTAACACCATCCTTCACATCCAACAGCCCAATCACATTCCACTCTGACAGACCCAGACCAAGTAGAGTACAGTACATTTGAAGAAAACCAAAATACAATACCCCCTGAGGAAACCCAAGACCCCTACGATATGGCCGACGACAGAATAGAGTGCTACGACATCATTTCCAGCAGCCACACTGACGAAAGTTGGAATGACAAGGACTCCCGCACTTATCAGGGAGACCATTCAGGAGAAGAACTTCACCAGTCTGACACAGACTCAAGACTGAGCCCTCGTAATGACGTATGGAGAGATGAAAGATACTTTAAGATCATTGACCAATGAGTTAACAGACAACTTACATCAGAAATTGGCTTCTATGGATAAGGCTATCCAGGACCTTCAATGTAGGGCCCTGTCCCCATCCATGTTACAACCAGCCACACCCGACCCAGTCCCACTAGCTCAGATACCTGCCCAGCCCAAACAGCATGATCAGGAATTAACACCCACTACGTCATCCTCCACTCAACCCAGTCTTCAAGCCACTGGCCTTCCCAGTAACTTATTCCTGTCCCATATTCGTCCCCCCCCCTATCGAACAAGAACCGGAAATCTCCAAGAAACCCTTCCCTCTTCTGTTTGGGGACTCCCGTCACTGGAAGCAATTACCAGTGGAAACACCTGAAGATGCGGACACAGGCCATCCAGAACTGATACCTGTCCCAAATGACTGGGTAATCGAAATGGACGAACTGCGACACCTCCGGGCAAAAGACGCACAGGACCAAGTACTGGACGTAATCATAAAACCTTTCCCGTCTATGTCAGACGCTAGGTACTTCACGTTCACACAGACATCCGCAGTCCCCTCGGGAAAACGCTTCAAACCATGGTCGGATTTGAAAAAAGCCGACGGGCATCTATCTATCTATCTATTGCCTGACGCCGTGATCCCCGAAGGGGTGGCCACGAACGAACCGCCCCCATGCACCTCTGTCCCCAGTCAGTCGACGCCCCTCCCCCCAACCAGCACCGCCTTCGTTCATGTAGTTCCTCACTCCATCCTTCCACCTCATATTCGGTCTACCTCTCCCCCTCTGTCCCTCCACCTCGCTCTCCGACGGGCTCTGCCGACGGGCATAATGCCATTAAATCTCTATCCACTCTCGCAACAGACATACAATGTTCCACAAAAATGTCCGAAAGTAAAATTCCCATGCTGGAGGTTTCATCCTTAGGCTATGGCCCATGGTCTGAATGGGTATCTGGGGCAGAAAAATTTGCTCTTTCCAGTATGGATACTACACCCCAAAGAATCCCACAAGATGATCACCAGTTTGCCACAATGTATGTGCACAACTCCGACTCTATTCCCCAGGGGTTCTGGGAATACCTCAGAGCCCCAAAGATAGTATGCAAGCCATTTAGTCCATGAGCCAAGACCCGAATTTTGGGATATCGGTACCACCCGGGGTGACTAATTCTCTTAGGTGTTTTTAGCTTGCTACATGTCTCTAGTTTATGTTTTGATATGATAGCCCTTGCACATTGGTAGCTTAATGGTCGTTATCACTTCTTGAATAGACATACCCTACCGAAAATTCCGAAATGTTTTAAAATGTCAAATTTGGGGACAGGAATGCCTAAATGTCAACAAAATGCATATAGTAATTGTCACATTTAATACAAGTCCTGTAAATACACACTAAGCATGCCATGGGCTTGTACATACTATTATGGCAAATTACTACTCCTAAATATCATCTACGTCAGACTCGGAATCTGACTGTTGTGCCACCGGCTCTTCTTCAATAGCCTTGTTCTGACATGTCTGTAACCTGCACATGTCCGTGCATTTTAGACCATTGCTGAGGCAAGTACACTTAGGGAGTTCGCATGACCGCACACACTTGCAAGACAGTAGCTGCATAACAGCATCTGGTGCTGGTGAGCCTCGCATCCAGTTGACGGCAAGCTTACCGTCCTCATCTGTCATCCAACCGCAGTCTGTTGGGTTCGCAACAAATGGCTGGCTCTGAAGACTTCTCCTCCAGATCGCAGCCTGGTAGTTTGCACGCAGTGCATGCATGAAGAGGCAGTCCTCACAAGGAGGGAGTTGACTTGACTCTACCTCTCCACGTCTTGCACAGAACAGCTCATACCGAAGCTTGTTTACCTTAGTTGTGTGGGTAGATGGTAGGTACATGTGGCAGGTGATTTCCTGTAGCTTCTCAAAGAGTTCAGGAGACACTTCCCATGAGCGTCCAAGTTCGTGAAAAGCATGCTGGTATGTCTTGTCCATCTTCACCTGCTTGAGTGTCGTCATCTTCCCTCGGCCAGCGAATGCACTGACGGTATCACAGCCTGTAAAGGCATGCATACCAATCAATGAATCACACACGCTGCCTCCCAGTGTGCGGCTCAGTGTGGTGATATCCAGGAATCTTGTCCGGTTCTTCGTCCCGCACTTCTGGAACAGATGGGATGGGATCTTGTGGCACATGCCAAGACACAACACCATGACGTCTGTATCTTCTGCAGTGATGATGACAGACTTGTTCCCAGATTCTGCTGCATGAAGTGCATGGAGAAGAAGGCGTGTGTCTGCTTCTTCTTGAGTTGACTTAAGCTCAGGAGCCTCTTCCCACTGCTCTTTGGTGATCTTGAAGCAGCGCTGCTCACATGTGACATACAGCTCCTTGTCCTTGAGCTTCTCCCTGTGCTGTGGTGCCTTCCATTCTTCTACCAAGAACTTGATAAGACTTGCCTTGTTGGAGGAACTACCGAGTAACTTTCTCCACTGCTGGATGTTGTGCCCAGGTTGAATGTTCTTGAAATGAATTCCTGTGCCTGCACTTCTTTTGGCTCGTTCTGCATCCTTGATGGATGTCTCCTTGTAGATATCAAACACAACATCAATGCGCCTGCTCTTAGCACCTTCATGAACAGCGTGACTCAGTGCTGTACCTGCAAGCTGTGAAAAAGTTTTGTCGTTTCCCTTCAGTTTGTGGACCAGGCTCATCCCATCAATTATGGTAGCAGAGGGCTCGGGTATCACTTCTGCAGGAGAAACATTCCTCTCTAACTCCTTTGCTAGGGCAGCCTTGTTGGTCTTGCGGAGAGACCCATCACCGCTGGCAAGTGCCCAAGGCAAAGGCCCCAGGGGATGAGCCAAGACATCACTCATTTTGAGCTTTCTGTTCTCGGCAACAAGGATCATCTGGCCAAATAGGTTCCTGTCAGCCTTTAAGATAACCTCCTTGGCATGGTCTTGTGAGCGTGGCTTCATTCTGATGTTAGTGAACGTTCTCAGTTTCGTCTTCGTCATCGTGTCATGAAACTGTATAGTTGGCGTATCGATCTCCAGGCGCTCTTCCTTGAAGGCTTGATATGCATCCTCTCCTATTCTGTAGGCCCCTAGAAGGTCTTTGACAACTTCTGGTGGTGCCATAGTCGCAGTTGACAAACTGACAAGATCTTCTTGCTCTGCGTTGAAGGGGTTCAACCAGCTGGTCTCCATCAGTTGAACTAAAGATTGGACATCGGCCTCATCTCTTCTAATCCTGGGCATCTGTAGGTCTGGGTGGCTG
>JAGKTK010012542.1:0-27642 GCA_018397895.1 Paralithodes camtschaticus
CAAAAACGGAAAACTGGGGAAGGTGCCAGAGTATATACATACAGGCTCTGTCTCGAGTCGGCCAACCCCATATAAAAACAAAGCACAAACAAAAAAAGGAAAACTGGGGAAGGTGCCAGAGTATATACATACATACATACAGTAACCAGGCCTTACTCCCACAAGGGGTATGGAGGATCAGCAAGAGACTCGAGAAAGGACAAAGAGATGGATCAGCGAGCCACAAATAAAAGAAGAGACTTTAATTCCGGGCTACTTTTGATGGTCATGGAGAGGGGTATAAACCATTAATTGTTGTTATTGTGTTGGTGTTGTCAAACGGTGGCTGGTGCCCCGCCCTGAGATACCTTCCCCACTGTGACCACAAGCGGCCTCCATGACTGGCATATAAAGAACTGTCTGTCAGGAGAAAATATTTAACTGCGTCACTGTCTTCGCCATATTGCCTTCCTTGTATTTTACAAAGGTAGACATTTATCCTATTACTTTCAATCACCATTTTCTTTACTTTATTTCTTTACTTTATTTTTGCATACTTCGGTATTCGTAAGTGTAACAAACGTAAACATTAAAACACTCCATAAAGGAAGTCGACTCTACAAAGCGTGGTATACAGTATGGCGGTGATAACAGTAAGCGTGACATCATTCTTCCCATAGACTGTTCTGATCATATTATCCACGCCACCATAACTAATGATTTCCACTTTGAGTAAGAGGCTGGATTCACAAGGGATCAAACCGCTGGTGTCGGTGGATTAGTTAAGCTTTTCATATTGTACCTTCTAAGAGTCTCTAAAGGATAATTCGACACAGAAGCCTGTTTTTTACTGTCCTGGCCGAGGGGTGGGCCGGGGCAGCCTTCCGTAAGTTCAACCGATTGCCTAGCCAGAACTAAATATAACACACAAATTCAAACAACTGGTTTCAAGAATATTCAGAGCCCATTGAATTTAGCTCCTTCTATCTCCAAACCACGTCCATGATATTATTTTCATTCAGTCACAGCACTCGCATTGTGTGTACGGTTTTCCTCCTGGCCTACTTATATTTATTCTTTCAACTAGGAAATATTGCGTTGAGCAACACCATCGTGATGGGATATACAGTCATACACTGTGAAAAACATGCATGCCGATAATCTTTGTTCTACATGAAGCAAGGGAGGAAGGAAATATGAAAAAGAATATCCACACACCTATTGATGCTGTCCATAAATAGGGATTTTTAAAAAGCTGATTTAAATTATTGGTGTTTGGTAAACATTTTCTCGAGAGCGTGGTAATTACAGGTATGATTGAATCTTGAAAACAAAAGTAGGGTTGGTAAATGTAGAAATGATTGCCAAGACATGTATGTTAACAAATGTTCTAGTACAAAGAGGGCAGACAAAGACAGGTATGGTAATAATATTATAATTAATGCGCCTTAACATTTTATTTTTTAATATGCCATTATAACATGATGGTCGGCTTAGTTTACTTGGTAAACTGTTGTTTTACTCCCAGGTGAGCCTTGGACATCAACTGATCACACATGCCTTTGTATTCAGAAGGACGCACTGTGTGAGGAGCATGATAACCAGATTTCAAGAGTCATACAACGATCTCCCAGCACCCCACACACCTGAGGGGGCGCTCCAGCATTTTGAGTAGGGCCTCTGTACTCGGCCTTCATACTCCTCTACAACCTTCACCTATTAGCTCATTGAAACTTTGTTCCCTTTATATACCTACTTAATTTCGCGCTATATCTCATTACCGTAGCAATCTTAACAATCATTATAATCGAGAGATGAGTATTATTTGTCATAATTCTACTTGAAGAAATAACTGATATCTGTATGCTACAGGCGTCTGCGTAGACGCACGAACGCACATGTATACACGTTAAATCCAACGTGATTCTAGTTTCCCACCTGTATCTTACCATGCCAGTAGCACTTGATCCTTATTCTTGATAATTGTATTATGTGTTTGTGGACACGCGCGCCTTTTCTATGCAAATCTTAATTAGTATCCTATTTGTGAATTGTATGGAAAGGGCGTGCACACACACACACACACACACACACACACACACACACACACACACACACACACACACACACACACACACACACATCAAACCTAACTCCTTTTGTTTTACTCCTGTACCTTACCGTGCCAGTAGTCTGGCACGATAGAGGTATTCAAGTTGGTTAGTGGGATTAATAAAGGGGACATTAAAAATGTACTAAAGCTCAGTGATAGCGAAAGAACTCGTACAAATGGTTTCAAATTAGATAAATATCATTTCAAGAAAGATATAGGCAAATATTGGTTTGTTAACAGAGTTGTAGATAGGCGGAATAGGCTACCAAGTGCTATAGTGGGATCAAGAACGATAGGGAGCTTTAAGATAAAATTAGATAGGCATATGGACGAGATTGGTCGGGTGTGAGGGGGATCTGTCAGGTGTGGGCCAATCGGCGCTCTGCAGACCCCCGTTTTTCTGACCTCTGACCGTTTCGGTGAGGTCAGTCCTAATGGTGTTAGTAAACTGGGCTTATAATTAGGCCTTATAATTAGGCCTTATAATTAGGGTTGGGTTTGACCGGGATCTGCCTTGTGTAGGCCAATCGACTTTCTGCAGACTCCCATTTATTATGTTCTTATGTTCTTATGTCTAAATTCTTGACAATTGTATTTGTTCTAAATATCTATCTATTTACAGACAGTTACTTTAAGAATCTAATACTTAATGCTAAAAATATTATTGAATATCTTTAAATTATAGGTTTGTTTACATATTTATAGTCAATATAAACTTACATATGTTCGTCTTAAAGCTCATAATTGGGGTTATGATTAACTTTGTTGTGTTATTGCCATATAATACTTCCAAATTATCAATATTATCGCATTATGAACTTAGGGTAATTCAATCAGGTAATATTTGTTGTTCTTAATCGCTTCTCCCAGTTATGTATGTCAGCTATAGTCAGGTGGTCAGGTTAAGCTATTAATGGATTAGCCTCGTATCTACATTTCGAAGAGAGCGGAGAGGGGAGAATGGGTGTTGGAGAGAGAGGAAGCTTTTGGAGTGGCTTTGTTGTGCTTGTTATTAACCCTTTCCGACATATGACGCGATATTGAGCCTATTAGGGATACTTTAAAGCCTTTGTTACCATCAGGGGGTATTTATAAATCTTTAGTTTAGTTACTTCTGCCTCTGCAGTTGTCTTTGAGTTAGCTGTGGGCAGAAAACTAATTTTGGAGAGGTAATTATAAGAGTGAGAGAACTATATTTCTTATTGCTAATCTGGCAAACTCTGCGTCATATGTGCGTGGAAGGGTTAACCCTCTCGCTCTCCTGTGGACTCTGAGGTTGCCGTTTATCGTTCAGAAATAGAATTCTCTCAATCTCATAATTATCTCTCCAAAATTAATTTTCAGCCCACAGCTCATTCAAAGCCAACTGCAGAGGTTAAAGTAACTAAACTGAAGGTTTCTAAATATACCAAATGGTCACACAGTCTTTTAATGTGTGTTTTGTTTTTCCCTAAGGGCACAATTTGCGTCCTGTGGGTGAAAGGGTTAATCGGTATACGTCTCCGAGGTGTCCCCCGAATGGGTGCGAGCATGTGAAACATGCTAGGATGTACTACCACACCCACTAAATATGTCCACCTTGGCTGGGATCGAATTCAGGTCAAGCAGATTCACACTTGAGCGTTATATTCACTCGGCTGCCGGGGTACTGAATATACTACATAGCAAAGGTACGTTCAGTCAACGATTCCGCTATCCTTGTTCAACAAACTCAAAGCCCTTCGAGTTCGACGGGTGGACGGATAACACTCCGGGATTCAGGGATATTTCGTAGCGAGGTCGGTCTATATGATCTGTGCCCCATGAGTATCCTTCCCTCTCACTTAACCATAGGATATTCATAAGTGCAGTGGGTGTTGTACATGATTAGATTAATGTCCAGTATTCGATAAATGGATATTCATCGTAGTCATGTGCTATACATATAACTGCCTTGATGGTGTAATGGTTAGAGTTTTTAAAATATGTATGTGGTAACCCAGGTTCAAATCCTGGTGGATTGCATGCTTACTTTCATTAATTTTGTTGTGAGGTATTTGGTGTTGGAGTGAAATTAATACAATTAGATTACTAAGGCCAGTTTCACATGAGAGAGTTGTTCCTCAACCTTTATCATGAACACTGGTCTGGCAGCTTAATATATTACATACAGTAGAGTCTGGATTGGGTATAAATCTTGATCCTCCCCTTAAGAGGTAAGCTTCATAAATATACATGTTCTATCTATCTATCTATCTATTGCCTGACGCCGTGATCCCCGAAGGGGTGGACACGAACGAACCGCCCCCATGCACCTCTGTCCCCAGTCAGTCGACGCCCCTCCCCCCAACCAGCACCGCCTTCGTTCATGTAGTTCCTTAAATATTATTTATCTTAAGTCCGATACCAATGTAAGACATCCCACATAAATTGTCGGAGGAAATGTTGATCATAACAAATAATGATAAAATTGTAAGTGCAATAATAATCTCTCATCTTAACTTACCTGTTGAAGGAAAGAACAACCAGAGGGAAAATATGTAGTTGAAGTATTTTATAGATTGACCCTCTAATTTACTGGTAACATAAGTATCACATCAGTGATTTACTTACTTATTCTGATTAATCTGTACATAACTATATTATGGAATGTAATTCATAACATATCAAATCAGGACTATTGTCAATGAAATAACTTTAGTAACAATATGGTTTCGAAAGATAGACAGTTGGGCTGATTACTAACGATAAATGATCTTGGTCAATTCCCAGTATTCCATAGAAAATTATTTAATAACAGGTTCGAACAAAATTAGGTTTATAATCCTGTGTTGGAAAAAGTAGTTTTGTGATTTTACGTACTTCGTAATTCCCACTTCGAAGTTAGGTGATCTTAGATCACAAAATATACTAGAGATGAACAATAATGATGAATATTAAGTTATAGATCCCAACATTGATGTATTATGACACTCGTGTTCATGATGTAGTATATAGGGAGTACTACTATGCAAAAATGCGATACGATTTACCATCATTATATAGTTATATTATACTTGGCCGATGAAACAAATGTTAGAATAAATGATTCCTTCAATAAATACCGGTAGAAGCCTTTCACCTCATTAACTAAATATTATAATGATCCAAAGAAACCGTCACTTCCTTCTTGGCAACGATAAGCCTGGATTTGTTTAAGCCAGCAATCCTGTTAGTCGGCGAGTGGTTCTGTTGAGTCCGTTAATGGGGGAAGGTTGGTATTTATGGTCCCCCTTCTCCCCCAGTTTTAGCCCCATTAGTAATTAGATTTTAAGACGTTCGGTCCATTAGCTTGGCGATTTTAAGGTCTTTCCCCCATTTCTTTGACAATATTAAGACCTTTCGTACAATTTAGGTGTCGATTTGTTTCCTGGCGAACGAAAACGAGCCTGTAGACCTGTATAATAGTAACCGGCCGTCGGCCGGGATATTTTTCTGTCGACAAATGTACAAATCAATCTTGAAGGTGGGTTTGGGATGTATTTTTAAGCTCGATGGAGGTCTTGGGAGGAAAATAGACAAATATTAAAAACAAAAATCAGTAAATAAGCAAACAAAATACGCCCATCCCTCCTTAAAGCTGAGTTTGGTGTTCGTTGGATCGTGCAAGATTAGTTCTGACTGAGCCTGTACAGTAGCGGAGTCTGTCTTTCCTTGGCTCCTGTTCTGATCCAGCCTCTCTTTATCTAACCCTGGAAGTTGATGTGAACCCTATTTGTGTGTATACTGTATATATATATATATATATATATATATATATATATATATATATATATGACTCACTTATACTACGACTCTTAGATATGACATGAGACCAATATCAGTTACTTTCTACTATCTAGCATCATAATTACAGTGTCTGCTGCAAACATGCACACATAGCTGAGGGTGGCTGACTCGAGACAAAGCTGTAATCTGGCTAATAGTAGAGTACATGTTATACTTTCTAGTCTTACCGCCTTTATTAAGGGGGTAGTGCCTGCTTTATGGTGTATATCTTTATACATAATAATTTATATATGTTTATATTTTTTTTCCTCGCTAGACCTCCATCAAGCTAAAACAAAGCACTCCCTAGAGCCCCTTTCAAGATTAATTTGTAAATTTTTCTTTAGAAAAATTTCCCGGCCAAAGGCCGGTTCCTTCTTAAATTACAGGCTCGCTATCGCTCGCCAGGAAAAAAATCGACACCTAAATGGCACAAAAGGTCTTATTATTGACAACAAAATTGGGCGAAATGTCTCAAAATCGCCAAACTAACGGAACGAACGTCTAACAAATTTAAAAACTAATTCGATAAACATGAGGGAGAAGGAGATTCAGAAAAAGCGACTACCTCCCCCTTAATTGATTAGAACCTATTTCTAGCAACTTTTTAATTACAACAATAAAGCTATTGCCTAGAAGATTTAATCCAGTTTAGCAAAGACGATTATATTCAGCTTACGAATGAACTTTGAGAATGTATAAAAACATAAAGGCTACTAATGATATTCCTTCAGGTCATTCTTATACCAAATAGTCCTCTAATATATGCTAAATATGTAAAAAATAAACTACCTTCATATCGAAAGGTTAACAAATTATCATCGCTATGAATTATGTGCACACTACATTACTTTGGCGCGTATAACTCTCATATTGTATACCCTTTTCCAAGTAGGTAGTCCAAAAGTCGTAAACCCTAATTTCTATAACTCAAAAAGGGTTAGAGCAAATGGGCTGTAGATTTTCACATCCATTCCCCGGTTGATCGTTCCCAAATGGTAGAAATATTAACTGTATTACTCTAGACGTGTGTGAGCCATAGAGGTTAATATTTAAGAATTTTGGTCTACTTATTTGGAACAGGTATGGCTCTGCAGGTGATGTGGTTGCCATAGCTCACTGTTATCTCCACACTGGGCTGACTGGAGCTCATTCACAATAGCCACTAAAACTGATGATGTGATCCTATCCTTCCTCACCGTTAACTTGGCATCAACCTTCAAATCTCAATTTAGCCTGTTGTATAAATTGAGGTGCTCACTTTCTCCTTGGAACATTATATTAGTTTCCATTACTGTTTGATCTAGTGGGGAATATGCATGATCCAATTAGAGGAAAAGGGGCGAGGGAGGGAGACTGGGGAGGGGAGAAAGGAGTTAAAGGGATGGGTAGGGAAAGAGGTCGTGGCGGCAGAGAAGAGGCGAAGTCAGGTATATTCGCAAAAGAAAAACATTAGGGAAATGCTTATGACAATGGTAGTTCATAATTACGGCAAGAACAATACACACTATATAACGGCCTATGTTGCAAAACTTCGTTGGTACACTGCATCGTGTAGGTAATTTATACAAGTAATTCTGACTCGTAATAACCTCAGCCTAACAATTAGGATATATTTAGCCATTAACCGTCTCACTCGCTTTGCACTTATATTTAATTTCAATGTAGTCTTATTTATCTCTCGGATATAAAGTAAAATAACAGCATGGATATTTGTAATAAATGCCAGTAACCCTTCTGTCTGCGGTGTTAGTAAAACCTATTACGCTGTTTATCTAGACTCATCGTACCATTACCAGTGCGTGGATGTCTGAATGATCATGCTCGTAGCTCTGATATCCGTCATTATCCTCGCCTTAATCATGATAACGTCGCTGAGTGATGGTCCTGATGATCAAGTTAATTGGCTAAATACTCTCCGCATAATGAGGGAGGGAACACTAAGGAGATGGTGCAAGCCCCATACTCAAGAGCTATTGAGTGACCGGTGAGCCAAGAGTGATATATTTCAAGATAATTAATGGCAGTCCCTCTGCAGTGCCTGAAGCTCAAACACTGCAAAAGGCATTGCGACACTTCAAATAATATATTATCTCTCTGAACATTGGGTACAAATGAGTAACTCTAGATTTTCGTTGTGGATCGTATGTTTTTGCACCTTTTATAACAAGCAAACTCATCGATATTGACTTGTTGATTTATTATCACATATTATGAACTGTTTGTATCGAGAACCATATTTTGTCTGCATATGCAGTTAACTTAAGTATAAATGTCAAGCAATAAATGCTTCTTACATGTAGATTACTAAAGGAAATGCAACCATATTATATGTCGACAATTAATGGAGTTTTATGATCATGTAAATTTGTGAAATATATCACAAAAATAGTACAATTTAGTTGACAAATGGCTTTTCCCCAAATTAGTTTATCTGAATTAGTAAGGATTGACAGAATGGCTTTTGAATAACTCTTGCATCTTTATTGAAAAATATATGTTTATGTTAATGGAAACCGAATACATTAAATAGCTAATGATCTATCGGATTAGCATAGTGAATTTTCAAATTCTTAGCTCTTCATCCAAGATACCTAAGCAAACAGAAAAGGTGCCAACATCTTTTCTGTTTGCTTAGGTATTAAATCCGTTCTGTACCAGCAACGTCTTTTTCGTTTTAAGCTAGCTATATTTAGTCGATTTTTTGCAGTTTAAGAAGGATCTGTGGTAGTAAAAAGGGTTAAGTGAGATGGTTAGAAGCCTGTGCATTTCTGGAGGCCCTTTTTAAACTGGTTACAATCGTCTAATAATTACCAGAACATTAGGAAAAGGATGTTACCAGTACTAAATGGGCTAACACAAATGTTGGCCAAGTTCTTCCATAATAAATCTTTATATACCAAACTAATGCAATTGATATGCCCATATACACTGTGCTCAATACCAACCATATAAGTTGTCCAGCAAATGAAGTAATGTATGGGTTGCTTGGGGTACATTGAACAATTGACCACTTGCGAGTTGCATTCTATAAGGAAGTTGGACCTGTTGACATCGATATTTAGCAGAATTACAAGCTAAAACACGGTTGTGGTGCATTTATAGAAGCACTAAATACAATTCAACAACATTCTATCCATCAGAAACCTTCATTATATTGCATTTATGTTAAAAATTCGCATGTTTAAGGTTCCAACTTCCTAATAGCCTGAAACTCACAAGTAGTCAATTCAGCAAGTCACTTGAGCCAAACAGGGAATAACGATCCACGAGAAGGTTTATGGACATAATGATCGTCGGACTGGGGATTGATAAGCAGCACCATCACAGATACGTTAATACTTATATTTCATCTTTAGAAAACGAATTTTATATAATTATAGGATTGGGCCTGAGCATATAGATAGATAGATAGACAGATAGATATATGTGTTTCCATTATTTTTCTAAGAATATTTCAATGCTGTTTTACATACGTTTGAGATGCACGCAGAAGCGTCAGAAATATACACACAATATATAAAATCAGATTGAATCTTTGCCAATAAATATTTAATGTAAATAACAATAACGACCATATATGCTGATCTGAACTAGATGGAAATATTAATATGTTCAATCGCACGTCATCGAATATAATCATTGAGAGTGAAACCGAAACAATTAAATGTAAACGCTATTAACAGTTCATTAGAAAAGTAGTAAAGTAGTTCATATATTGTATACCGCGAACACAAATATTGAATAACCTAGGATGACACCTCTGTATTTCCGCCACAAACCCTCACTAGCCTAATCACACGAGAAATGAGCGTCAGGCGAAAACCTATATTTATGTTCTTCTTTACTGCTGACCGAAAGAGTCATAAATAACACGGTGTAAACATAATGATCACCCAGTCACGAGATATTCAGACATCTAAAAGTTCAACTGGTCACTTCAAGATCCACTTACAGTTATTCGAATAAGTTACATCGCAGCATGACATACAGGGGTGTGTATTTTAAAGCAGTTCTTTCCTTTCGCAGCGCCCGATACCGAACGCATACTGTGGAATGAGTTTTGTTTACAGAGAGTGCACGGATTACCATTCTCATTGCTTTCGGTAACGTAATTTTTCAAGTCATGTCATGCATTAGCGACGCTGCGAATAAAAATAACTGTTTAAGGATATAAGCGAGTATCTCTAACCAAAGTGTTAGCAGGGTCCTGAATCCTCAAAATAGTTAATGAGATGGTTATTTTTAAAGTATATATTGCATTAACACACCTGTCTTAAGAGCCGGCAGCCAATAGTTCAGTGAATAACAAAACAAATTCCCCGAACACCTTGAAAAGTCTTGCTTGGTCCACTGTGGCTTGGTCAACTGTACACACACCTGGGTTGTCAGGTGGTGTCTGCCGCCTGCCCCGCTCATTAGGCTCAGGTCACCTTTGATGGCACCGCGGGATGGTCCTCTCTCACGGTCACTCTCTCACCACCTGTCATAATACTATCATACCAACTGTCATAACACTATCACACCACCTGTCATAACACTATCATACCACCTGTCATAACATCATCATACCACTATCACACCATTATCATCCAGTATCATACCACCATCACACCACTATCATACCACCATCATACCACTATCATACCACCATCACACCACTATCATACCGCCATCACTCCACTATCATACCGCCATCACTCTACTATCATACCACTATCATACCACCATCACACTACTATCATACCACTATCATATCACCATCATACCACCATCACACTACTATCATACTATTATCATACCACCATCACACCACCATCATACCACCATCACACCACTATCATATCACTATAACAACACTATCATGCCACCATCACACCACCATCATACCACAATCACACCACCATCATACCACAATCACACCACCATCATACCACTATCATACCACTATCACACCACTATCATACCACCAACACACTACTATCATACCACCATCACCACTCTCATAACACCTTTGATGAAACCGCGGGCTATTCCTCTCTTGCAGTCACTATCACAGCACGCACTGTACAGTTGCCCAAAATAGCTACGTTCCTCGTAGTGAGCATATATACAAACATATAATTACTATGAATGAATCGTGTGTGGTTTCTCTTTATAATCAGTTGACTAATCAGATATGTTACTACTGCATAACAAACTACACTCGTAATTCAATCATTTGCATTATATTTCCATGTATAATATCACGGATAGGAACGCAGCTATACATACTACATTCAATCTCTATGAACGCTCAACCAACCACATAAACTTGATATAATCGTCTACTGAAATCGAAAATTAAATGTAAAAAGACATATCCCGTACTGAATGGGGTTAAAGTAATTTTTCTGTACCCTTTCTTCCTTATGTTTAGGTTCATTAGTGTTGATATATTTAGACAATCGGTCCATTAGTTTGTCGGATTAAAGACCTTTCACCCCATTTTGTTTGTATATTTTAAGGCCTTTTGTAGCATTCAGGTGTCGATTCATTTTCCTGGCGAACGATACCAAGCCTGCACTGTAGGAGGAACCCGCCGAGATGGACATTTATCTAACTAAAATTTACAAATTTATCTCGAAGGGTTTTAGGGGTATATTTCAAGCTTGGTGGAGGTCTACAGAGAACAAAATAATACACAAACACAATAAATAAATGAATAAAACGTCAATTGAGAACAAAAGGAAATGTAAAAGGCCATCATCCGTATTGAAGGGGTTAAGCCTCACTGTGGTATATCAATAATTCAGTTAGGTAGACTGGGAACCATAAAACTAGTGTTACACAAACGCTTTTTCTGGCATTTTTTGATGAGCTAGTATTTTCTCGTAATATGTTTCGGCTATTTTTCATTGGCATCGGAACATAGATTGATGGTAGTTTTTTTTTTTTTCAGCAGATGAATTATTGTAAACATAAATGTTTAACCTGTCAGACTACTGTACAGTTGCCCGTAAAATGTGACGGAAAATGCGTTCGTGTAACAAAACATTAAGCAAACTTGAGAATGATTCACAATTTCTGTGCTTCACTTCAGCAAATCTTTGAACGCCATGTTGATTCTACACAAAATCACGTATGGTAGACCGATAGACTGAAATATATATTTCATATATATTTTTCGAACATACATTATTTAATACAATTGTAAGTTCATTGTCCAGTTAGTTATATACAAAAAGAATATGCCAAATTTGATATGGTTAATTATTTCAGAGCATTAATTACAACTATTATGCTGACTCGAAAATCCCAAACTTGCACATTTGTGGTACAGTTCCCCGTTTCGAATACTAGAACTCGTGTTTAAGGAGGTGAGGGAAGTGACACGCCGACAACATCTGTGGAGTGAGCGCCGAACTAATTTTGCCGTGTTCGGGTTGATAGCGGTGTTACCAATAAAGATACAGTACTTCTACTTTCCCGCTAGATGTAGAGGTAGTTATTCGAGATAGCAGTAAAATTTTACATATAGCAACGTGAATTTTAGTGTTATCCTGGCAATGTGTGCCAATTTTTAGTGAGATACAAGACATTGTGCCCTTATTCTAGTGATTCTCGACATTAGTTACTATCTAGCAGCCTGCTAGCGACTTTTGAAAACGGATCTAGCAGTATATTGTGTCTTGATTTGGTAACCCTGGAAGAGAGTGTCGGTGTGTTAAGCATAGAGTAAGAATACCTAAGAGGGGCGTGCTTGGAAAATCAGCCGTGTTAATAGTAGTTGGCCATTATTTACAGATTTGGCTGGAACCCTGCACTAGATGGCGGTAGCGCGTAGCTCCTCCCTATCGCGGGAAAATACTTCTGTCGTCTGTTTATTGACAGTTCCTCTCCATTGCTGCAATGGTATACACGTGTCTCGTGTAGAGTCTGTAGAAACACATGTAACTTGTTTGCTATCACCATATCAGCCATAGTCATTATGAATACAATGATTTAAGAGTACACTGATATGCAAAAGCACTTCAAAGTATTGCCTACACTGAAATGTGAACTATACTCCATTAACCCCTTCTGTACCGTCGACGTATGTTATATGTTATTCTAGCAATATGTAGACGATTTTATACAGCTTAGAAAGGATCTGTGGTAGTTAAAAGGGTTGATTGAGATAGTTCGAAGGCTTATAATTGCTAAAGATCCTTCCTAAAGTGAATACAATCGATTAGTAGGAGCCAGAATATAATCAAAAGACGTCGTCGGTATAGAAGGGGTTAATTACATAGCTTACCAAGCCTCCGTGATGATGTAAGGTGGCTGTGGTTGACCTTGAGAATAAGGATATGGTTGGCAATGGATCATGAAGGCTGTTGATGATTATTTGATATTGACTGTACATTTATTAACAATGCATGTAGCCTATATGAAAAACTAATCTCAATTGAAGACAAGTATTTACAGTGTAATATAAGTTACTAACTTGGAAGTACACACAGCCACACTCAAACTTTGGTCAAACATAAATAATATATACTGTATATACTGTGTATATATATATATTTGTATGGCAATGTGAAGAAATACGTTGTGGAACATCATGATTTATTCTAATTTTCGGCGACGTCACGCAGCCATCCTCAGGATAGGATTCTTCGTGACACAACGAAATTCAGAAAAGTAAATGGGGAAGTCTTTGCGAACAATGTAAGATTACAGGACAAACTAAATAGATTACTGAGACCCATTCGAGACGATATTGGAAATGAAGCTTATGATTTTTTATATGCATCTGGAACGAAACCTGGTATTCTGTTTGGGCAGCCTAAAGTTCACAAAATAGGAAACCCCCTTAGACCTATCATTTCATCCATTGGAACGGCAGCATACAATTTGGCTAAATTCTTACAACCCTTAATAACTCCTCTAACTCACAATGAATAAACTGTAAAGAACTCTAAAAGTTTTGCTAACGAAATATCAAATTTAGATTTACCTAATAATGTTTATTTAGCAAGTTATGATGTAGAGTCTTTGTTTACAAATGTACCACTGGATGAAACGTTAGATATAATTCTAGATAAGTTTGAACCAAGCACCTTTTTTGGACTAGGTAAGACTCTGGTTAGAAAGTTAATCAGATTCGCCACTTCTGAATCTTGTTTTCTCTTTAATAACAACCTTTATAGCCAGGTAGATGGCGTTAGCATGGGATCGAGTTTAGGGCCTTTGTTCGCTGATGCATTTATATGCAACAGTGGCTTGAGAGTTGTCCACCAGATTGTAAGCCTATCTTATATAGGCGGTATGTAGATGATACATTTTTAATATTCAAAATTAGGGATGATAATGATAGATTTTTTCAGTTACATGAACAAGCAGCATAAAAACATAAGATTTACCTGTGAAAACGAGGATAATAATACTTTAGCATTTTTGGATGTTTTAATCACTAAATCATGTAATCGGTTAACCAGTGGAGTTTATAGAAAGCCCACTTTCACTGGCTTGGGTTTAAGTTGGTTTAGTTATTGCCCTGAAATATATAAACTTAATTCCATCAAAACACTTCTTGAGAGAGCCTACGGGATTTGTTCTAACTATTTCACACTTCATGAAGAATTTTGCAAACTAAGAGAGTATTTTTTGAAAAATAATTATAGGATTGATTTGTTTTGCAGAGTGCTAAAACAATTTATGTATAATAAAGTGTTACACAGCAGATCGGTAACTTACGATGTGCCTAAACTTGTTAAGTATGTCAAAATGCCTTTCTATGGGAGAGTGAGCTATGATTTTCGCAAGTTACTTAGTAACGTACTCCGGGAAAGTTTTCCTGCAATAAATTTTAGAATTGTTTTCACCAATGATTTCAGGATAGGAACTTTCTTCAACTTCAGAGATCGGGTGTCGGACTCTTTATGCTCAAACATCGTGTATAAATTCACTTGTCCCAGTTGTCAGGCTGGGTACATTGGATGTTCGAGTAGATCATTCAAAATGAGAATATATGAGCATTTGGGGAAAAGCTTCAGGTCTGGAATATTTTTGAGGAGTATGTCATTTTCTACAGTAAGGGAACACTCCCGTAATGAAGATCACCCTTTTTCGGAGAGGAATTTTGAAATCATCGGCAGGTTTAGAAGCACGTATGAGGCTTTAATAGGCGAAAAAATGCTGATAAATAAGCACAAACCAGAAATAAATCTTGTCAATTTTAGTTGAAGGTTCATTATTAGGTACAATTGGTTGCTTTTTGGGTGTTCATGTAGTTTGTTTTTTTATTTTATTTTGTTTAATTTTCACCATATATTGAGTTTACATATATAGTTCAAATGTGTTTAGTTAATCAGTCCCTCATCGTCTTTCATTGGAGACTGGTGGTATCATGGTGAGTTCCGATTTGTTTGTGACACTTTTCCGTTATGTGAATTTTCAACACTTATCTTTTGTTTCTTAGAGTCAAGTAATTTAAATGTACTTTTTTGCTTTATGTTGCGGTTCGATGTGATTAGGATTACTATGATTTGCTTCAAATTTTACTAGATTATTTGAAATGTTTTGTAAAGTCCTTCATTTTATTATTCTCGTTTATTATGATTGCTTTTGCTAAGTCTTGTCCTCACATGGTTGGATATTAGCATAATACTTTGGACGCTGTTTAGCGGTAGGTTAAATTTTGTTTAATAGATTTTAGCCTTTACAGCTCAGAATAATATTTGAATTGGAAAAGAAATGATAACATAAATTTGATATCTTATGCGTTTTGATTTCTTTTGTTGCATTGAGATTTATCAATTTTGAATTTGATGGTGTCTAGCCGTAGATTTATGTTATATTCAAACCTTGCCTAGTTGGCTAAAATTATGTTTAATTGTTTTTTAGATAGGCAAATTGCCACGTGTTCAACAATGCATTACATTTTAGTGATCCTGTTTTAGCAATATATACAGAGTTATACTACATCTTTAGGATCTGTTGGTAACCCTTTCCTGAGGATGGCTGCGTGACGTCGCCGAATATTAGAATAAATCATTATGTTCCACAACGTATTTCTTCTCATTGCCCTACTAATTTGGAAGTTGCGGTGTCCAAGATCACCTGCTGAGGTTCTCATAACTATATATATATATATATATATAGAGAGAGAGAGAGAGTGAGAGAGATGGAGAGAGAGAGAGAGAATAGTAGTGTAGCCTACATATAATAAAAAAAACACAGAATGGAGGGTACCTCCGTAGAGTTATTCAAGCGAGTAGTTCTGGAACCCTGCAATAGATGGCGCTGAAATAAAAATGTCGAGAAAGGGTAACTGGCAACGTTTAGAGGCACCGTTTTATTAATAGAATACATAGGAAGACTCCTCTCTTCTATAACACTCTCTGGTGTTAAGTTTCCTGTCTTGCTAACTAGGGTTCCAGACTTGAGGAAGGGAGGGGGAGCGAGTGAGCGACCATGGTATTCCACTATGTTGCTATCCGGCCCTGGAGGTAGTCCCGTCAAGTGGAATGAAGGTATGTTGAATTGGTATTATATATTTAAGTAATTTTACTAGTGTTTAGTTGGAAATTCGTTACCCAAGTTGAAGGAGTTTTTAATTAGCTGGGGTTGGTTGATTACTCTCTTCGCTTTACGATTATTGGTTATCGGTCTACACATCACAACTTGGTCTAGTGAAGAGATTATTTTGCCATTTGTTTCAATTTAATAGGCATTATTCAAAGACACTGTGAACTATAGAGCTTTTTGTTTTGAAAAACAGGCAATTTGCTTCTAACGGACTTTTCATATTTCAATATATCTAATTTAGAATCCTAATTCAGTGTAAGCTTTGTTAATTTAAAATTATTATCGCTTCCAACTATGTAGGAATACAAATGGGTTTCATTTATTAAAAATAATTAATTTGAAGTAAATGCATGATGCCGTTTTGGCAATAGCTCTTCCCTTTCAGTTTTCTAATATTTGAATTGTTTCATTCCTTTCCGCTTTTTCAGGGCTCTGATTGGTTGTCTGTCCCTCTGACGTAATCAGAGCCCTGTCCCTCGACCAGGGGGTAAATATCAATTGGACTCTATAATGAAGTTTGTGAACAGAGGACATCCAAGGGAGAGTGATAGAATTTTGCGTTTGTTCCATTAATATCGGGTACTATGATAACAATATTCTCACTGTGGATTAGGTAGTACTAGCACGAACAATCGCCACCTCCTGAAACGAGCAAGTGTTCATTACCAAAATTGTGACTCTTCCATAAAATACGGTTAATTTGTGAGCGTTTCATAGTTATACTAGTTTTTAAAAGATTTTTACTATTTTTAAACTTTAAAATTTATCCCAGACGTCCGACGACGACGCTACCGACAGATGTATTAAGTACGCGCCCTCAAGTTTTCGTTTGAATTTTTTTTTTTTTTTTTTTTAATTGCCCTATTCAGGAAGCCCTACTACTGACGTGCGGGTTGGCTAGGTATTGTTGTCCGGTAAGGATAATGACTATTGTAGTCAAAAGTTCCGTTGTCAGGTGTCGTCGGATTTTTTTTATTTTAATACCACGAATTTTCCGATTGTTTTGTATAAACAAAATTGGTCATTTGCATCAATATATATACAGTATATATATAGTGTTTGTAATTAATTAGAAATCTCGGAAAAACTTATTTTCCCCATTAGGCCTATCGATCGATGTTGAGACACGCCCCCCAATAGTGATTTGAAAAGACATTAGCCTAACCTAACAACCTTACCTAACTTGGTATTATGGGTGGGGACTGCTGCCCCCACACCCCCGCTGGTTGAGTGCTAATCCCTTAATAAAAAAAATTGGCTGTCGATTATACGAAGGTGAACGAAAAGTCGATGAAGTCTACGGTGTTTACTCTGCAATCTTCAGCTTGATTGTACATTGATTACGGGGAAAGTACGTATTGACAACCTTGTTACGAAAATTAAATTTTAGTACCATACTTTTTTATTAGGTTTTTCCGAGGGTTTAACACATTTTCATATTATCTTTAGGGTAAATTTCTATAATTGCACCTATACGAGCTAAACAAATTATTATTGTATTTAACAGGAAGGTACAAGAGGTAAGTGATGTGGTATAGGTGGCAATATGCGGAAATGGATTATAAGAGCATTCCGCCCCAGGGTGTCAATCCACAAAATATGAATTGTTATCATTATGGTTTATTATTTTGTTATCATTATAGCGCGACGGAGCGGCGAAGGCGCGAGCTTTAGGGGGGTCCGGGGGCATGCCCCCCCATGATTTTTTTTGAGAATTTAGGTGTCTAAAACAGTATTTCCTGCAATCTAAAAGCAATCAAGATGGAAAATATGGAGACCAAAATTATGTCAATTTACCTTTTTTGTTTCTTAAAAGATAAAAAGGGGTGGGGGAGTTTCTGTTATTATACAAAAAGTTAATTTGCGTTATCACTCAAAAAAACAGCGTCGTTTGACACCCTGTTCCGCCCCCCTCTGACAAAAGTCTATCAATCTAGATGTGACACGGATTTACAATGTTTCAGAGAGACATTAGCCTAACCTAAACCTTACCTAACCTAACCTAACCTAGTATTATGGGAGGGGGCTGCCGCCCCCACACCCCCGCTGGTTGGGTAAAACGGTAGAAATTCAGTTGGGGTGGAGTGAATAACCATAGATTTTCGTGAGGGGGTAAGAGGGGGGCAGAATGCCCTTATAATCCATTTCCGCATATTGCCACCTATACCACATCACTTACCTCGTCGTAACTTCCTGTTAAATATAATAATAATTTGTTTAGCTCGTATAGGTGCAATTATAGAATAATACCATCTTTAGAGCTATCGATGACTGAAAGTACCGTATTGACAACCTTGTTATGAAAGAGATTTTAGTAACATACTTTTTTATTAGGTTTTGCCGAGGGTTAAAACAAATTTTCTTATGATCTTTAGAGCATATAGATTCAATATTTATCTTCAAATATATCAAAAAAATGTGTGGTATTAAAATAACATTGAACCGGTGTGGTCTGCCGCGATTTGGTGAGGCTGAGTTGCGGCAGACGCGTCCCGTGACTCCGGCACTTCCGATGACAACATTGTATTTCACCTAACCAGACAACTTTTCCTAACCTGGATGCTGCCGCCCCAAACCCCTGCTGTTCTTAATAATGTAGATGTTAAAATACTAAAACAAATACTGTAGGAGAATGAAAAATGCACTCAAAATCGCCGTGCATCGTAAGGAAATGGGGCCACAGAAAACGGAGGTCCGAAGGTAAATTAGTCAGCGATATAGCGTCAATGGAAGTCATGAAATATTGTTTTAAAATTAAATCTGGCTAATCACTCTTAAAAATTTGAAACTCGCACACTAAAAATCATAATTTTAAGTAGGATAGTACCCTTTCCGTATTGTCTGCGCTTTTTTTTAGGAGGCGGCGAATGTTACTGCAACAATTACCGTGGATTATACGTGGGTACAGCAGAAGTGTATTCCATAGACCCGCTTTGTCCCAATTAAATTATTTATAATAAGGCGGCGAGCCTTTTTTAAGAAAATTATCCCTAATTTTCTTCATATTTACTAATTTATGTATTAAGCATTGGTGCAAAATAGCATCATCAGCCAAACATAACTTTTAATCTAGTTTAATTTAGAAAGTAAAATGCGCCAGTTAGTAATACCGAAAAGTTAAATAACGAAATTAACAGATGAACGAAAATCATGTGAATACCCAGAGTTGGAGCCACTTAGAATACCATAATTTGTCTAATAGTGTACAATATGTCCGCTTAAAGAGGTTATCTGTTTACAGTTTGCTTCTGGGGACGGTGTGGCAGGCGAGGCCCAGTCGAAGTACCTATCTGGGTTGAACGGAGTGATACAGCCCAGTCTGCTCTTCAGGCAAGGTGAGGCAAGATTTAAATTGTTTATTTTAGTTTATTTTATGTTGTTAGAGGTTGCAGCTTTTTAATTCGGAGATCCTTAGATATAAGTTTTCGAAGGATGGTGGAGAGTCGGAGGGTTAATTTATATATATTTTAACCTAGGTTTTCTCATAAAGCCTTCCAGAGCAGAGTAATATAGCCTATTGACAGCCAGAATTACTTAAAAATCCTCAAGGGGAAACCTTGGTGGCAAATTAGACGCACATTGTAATAATTTGTAACCACTACTGAGTATTCTTGGCATTTCCTAAACCATTTCGGAGTACGTAGATTTTGGTAATCTGGCTAAATTATTTGTATGAACCGTACACTCACAATCCATAAAAGCTATCCCCCCTGAAGTGTTTGGTTAGAGGTTAGAGGTAAAGATTCTAGAAGTCTCTTGGAACGCCAGGTTACGGTAGTTTAACAGACAATGCACTCTAGCACACTGAATCAGTTTCGAATACTGGCTCGAACATCGTTGAAATCCAACGAAGCTCTTTTCCGAATAAATTTTAGATTTTCAAATATTTGCTAGTTATTGAGTAAACATTTTGTAAATGTGAATGGTATAGTTGATAATTGAGATTCTTATTAGTGTAACTAAAATGATTAGTTTCAGTAAGTTCAAACTATTTTATATATCGCCCATGAAACTTACTGCCCATTAAATTATGAAACTAGGATATATGATAGCATATCAAAATTAATTTTGCTAAATCAAATCCAGACAATTTGTTTTAGTTATAAATTTTAATTTTAATGCAAATGAAATAAGGTAAACTACTTTAATTGGTTGATATATTTGGAAAGCTTTTTGTAAAAAAAAAAAAAAAAAAAAAAAAAAAAAAAAAAAAAGTGTGCGTTGCTGCTTAAACTGCAGTGACCTGACGAGCATAAAGACTGCCAAGATCTCCAGCCCTAACTAGCTCTACTTATGGACCTAGTTCGTAGGGATTGTGAGTGCATAGGTTCATAGCTAAGCAATTAAATTAACAAATTGGAGATTCCTAATTGATTTAGATTCGTTGGCGTGATATTCAACTTTGACTTTTGACGTGAAAAGATTTAAATAAGGAAATCTTTACACTAGCCGATAAATGTAATTCTTGTTAATACTAATAATTTATTAGAACTCTAGATAAGTCACTTGCTAGTCGAAGACCTAAAACTGACATCCATAAATATTACTTTGTCTCTAACATCCAGCAGGGGAATGTTCCGTGCGTGTAATTGATAGCCTCTCTTTAAAACTGGGACAGTCATATGCTGTCCTGTACGTGCCTATTACCCTAACAAGTGCGCATGGGTGTAATTAGACACCTCTCCCTGTGCGCATGTATTTGAGGTGTTTCCGTCACTAAAATATTCATTTTACCATAACTAGCATTAATACTTATCCATATGCGCCTATTATGGGTTGATTATAAAGGTATTAACCTGAATAAATAAAACAATAAAACAAGTGAAAAACAGCGTTTGGATGGTCAAAATCGGAGATATAGCCCGCGAGTTGTATAATGTATGGGTGAGGCAAGCTGCTTTCCCACCAATTTCCCCCAAGGCCACTGAGACACAGTCGATCGATACTCTCTCTCTCTCTCTCTCTTGCACTCGTTTGCAATCAGTGATGACAACGCCCTGCTTGCAACTCGCTAATGTTAGCATGAAAATATACCTCAGAATAAGGGAATAACAGGGAAAATAGGTGATCACTGAAGGAGAGGAGGAAAGTGGGGAAGGAGGGGAGGTAGAGGACTGAGATTTTGCATGGCCCAGGGGCCAAACAACATGGCCCAGGGGCCAAACAAAAAAAATCTATGTTAAAAGTTTTTTTTTTTCTGACTCTTAAGAGTCTCCCCACAGTTCCCAGGTTAAGGGTTGATTTGCAAGTGTTCATTAATTTATAATGTTTTGAAACTAATGGGGCAAAGGTCTTAAAATCTCAAAACCAATAGGGCTAAACGTAGAGTCCAGATAAAACCAAACATTCCATTTATCCAGCTAGGCTTCTGCACAACCCTAGCATACTAGACTGTACGTAAGCGGCCTAGGGTCCCTGACCTAGAACTTGTTAGAATGAGTTTTCCTTGACAATCTGGAAATAACTAATGTATTGTAATAAGAACCCTTGTAATGTTTTAAATATTTCGCAATCTATAGTTCCCTAGACAATTAAGTACCGGCTTCTAAACATTCACGAATAGGCCGGGGCGCCAGTGTATTTTAAGTACACCTTTATAGGTCACACACTTAAATTAACTTTGAACATTTTGAACTGTTTATTGAATCTGTTAATCTAGTAAGCGTATGTAATTCATATTTTTAATAAGTTGGAAGCGTTCTTCCATAGCACGATTTGTAATATTCTTCATAACTAATGGCGTAATTGTAACTTGACTGAAGCTTTTTCCATTCAGCTTAAGTTAAACTTTTTGTAACTGAAGTCGGCTCAACCGTTTCTCAAAAATTCTTACAAAAAAAAATATCAAAGGATAAAAAAACAATGGGTAAAGTTGTATACCGTGTTTAACCCCTTCTGTACTAACGAAGTCTTAAGTTTATTGTAGCTACAGTTAGACGATTGTATGCGGTTTAAGAATCTGTGGTAGTAAAACGGGTAAATGAGATTGTTCGAAGCCTGTTAATTGCTAGAGACTCTTTAAACTAAATACAATAGTCTAATAGTAGCCAGAGTAAAGTTTAACGGACGTCACAGGTACTGAAACGCTTAATATAAGAAAAGAAGTTGTATATTATGGCTTTTAGACTGTTTTTTAGTTTAGGAAGGCATGTTGGAAGTCTTGCATAATTGATATGATTTACCCATTTGATTCCGGTAGGTCTTTGCGAAACTGCATGGAATCTTCTAATAATCACAATAGAATAACGAAACTCTAAACCTTATGCTGTATTTATTGTTTATCATGGATTTTACTATATTGTTTTACTAACTTTGATCTCTTCCTTGCAGGTAGGGAGGCAAAGACCGTGTCACGATTAAGATTTTATTTTTATTTTGTCTTAGTAAATTGTTCATATTTAATATTTTAACTTAATAAACTTAAATAATAAAAAGTTCTCTCCCAGTGGGCATTAACTGTAGATTTAAGAAGTGTTATGTATTGAGTCTTGGTGTTGCGTATTGCGTTGTGGTGTTGCGTTGTGGTGTTGCGTATTGCTTTGTGGTGTTGCGTATTGCGTTATAAGGGTATCGAAATGAGGCGAAATGATTAACGAATATGCGTATTACTGGAAAGGGGGATTTATTGCTATGTTCTGTACCGCTGTATATATGTATACCTGTATTAAGAGCAGTCAAATAATGTACGCATCATTGGACTATTCTTGCCTTGCAATGTTCATTGGGAGAGACTTATCATTTGAGAAAAATAAGTAATTAAAAGTGGCGAGTGTCTTGCAAAGCCTCAAACACCTCACCGTGGGACTCGCGCTTGCCGAGGAAGAAAGACCTATCTCCTGCGCCGTACGAAGAAAGATCTTCTAGAGCTGCGCAGACCGAAGATACTCGAAATCATCTGTTCATCGCCTTCAAACACTGCAAACAAAAAGTTAAACCTTCCATTCGTGAGTGTTAAACCTTTCCCCCATCTTTCTCTCCTTCGCACACACGCCTTCTTTCCCACTTATTGAATTGCCTGTCTCTTTCTACCCCTGTTCTATCCATTGTTAGCTAGGTGGTGTTAAACATATATTTGTCTGGTTACTAATGCTTGTTTTTTGTTTTTTTCAGGTGTAAGTGCTGGTTTGACTACGGCATGTTCCAGAATATTTTTGATTTGACTGTACAAGGGGAAGGGGAGGGCTGGAAGGGGGAAATAGCTACTTGGGAGTGCTCTATGGATTGTGAACTCTGGGTGTATTGTAATAAGCTCGAGGGGAGAACATGGTGATCTAAGCGAATTGCAATGACTTTTGAGGGTATGGTGAGGATGAGCTCCGGGGTTTATTGTCGAAGAGTTGAGGTCTGGGGTTGAATGAAGAGGAGATTTTGGAGAATGTGGTTAGCTGGAAGGGAAGTATAGTGCTGGTAATGCCGGAGATGTGTGGTGGTCTGGAAGGAAGGGAGGGGGGGATAAGGGGGATCTCAGCTGTGTAGCGGTGATCTGTGTGGTGGTGGTGATCTGTGTGATTGTGGTTTGATGTGTGGTGGTGGTGATTTCTGATGTGTGGTGGTGGTGGTCTCGGATGTGTGGTGATCTGTGTGGTGGTGGTGATCTCGAATGTGGTGGTAATCTCGAATGTGGTGGTGGCCTCGATGTGTGGTGGTGATATCGGGGGTGTGGTGGTGGTGACAACTGGTAAGCATAATCCACACTCGGTGAGTATCCATATCCTCTAGTTATTACAAATGGTTTTCTTTACCTGGCAAGGAGTTTCAACCTTTACTTGCTGATTTCTTAGTTTTTGTTTAAATCGATCTTAATCACAACTTATAGTATGCAAAAATTTGTAATCTTTCACGATATATAGCGGTAAAAGTCTATTCCTCGCCAGGTTTAAAATAATCTTATATATTTAAGATGAACACGTACTGCATATATAGTTTTAAAGGTTATAGTTTGATACAGTTGTGGATAAATATCAGCTTGGCATAATTATACAACATTGTAACAAAAAATGCTCTTCTTGATTTCAGTCAGCACGGTGATGTAATGGTGTGCAGATATAGACGGACTGAGCGCTGGAAGACTTAGTTCAGCTGGATGGATGGATTGGCAGATGGACTGAAGTACAACACTGGTGGGTGGACAGAAGCTAGCAGGACAGGTAAACCTACAGGACGGCAACGAGGACGAAGGTTCGTAAATGGTGTAAACTTATTCCCTCCGAGGTTGTTAACAGTTCTTCAGTAGAGCAGTTCAAGAAGAGTAGATAGTATTTTGCACACTCTGTAAAAAGTGTAGTGCACTAAAGTTTCTCTCCTTCCACTTCGAGTATCTCCACGGAATGGATCGCAAGGAGTGAGATACAATTCCTTGTAACTCTGTGTAACGCTCTCTCTATCTCTGTTTGAAGATCGACAACAGTAACTGCTCTCCACATCCCAACAAAACCTACCTCCGTGACAGGCAGGGGGAAAAGGTTGGGTAATGATACAGGCCATTCGGTACGCTCGGGTCAATAGGCTACACTAGACTGAAGCTACCCCTTCATACCAGGTGAATGTACAGTCACAACCATGTTTCATGCTGCCTCCCTAACTCCAATTAGCTTTTTTTTGTCTAGTTTTGTTAGGGAGGTCACCGTTTTCTTTTCTCTTTTTCACTTTCCCTGGCTTGTATCCATTCGGCCCCATTCAGCCAACTGTTTTAAGAAGTTTATTCCCATCCAGGTGTATATTTCTTCCTGGCGAGCGATAGCGAGCCAATATTATATGGAGAAATCCGGCTTCGGGAGAAATTTTTCTATCGACAAATTTACAAATTTATCTTTTTCTCAAAACAAACCAAAATATATATGCTGGCTCGCTACCGCTCGCCAGAAAAATATTGACACCTGGATGGGGGTAAACATCTTAAAACAGTAGGCTGAATGGGGCCGAATGTATACAAGCCAAAGAGAGCGGGAGAGAAAGAGAAAAAAGCAAGGTAGGCTCCCTTAAGGTAAACTTACTACGAAGTCCATCTAAGCCAAGCCAGAATAATATGTAAGGAGTTTTAGGTGTTCAGGATGGTGACGGTCAACTCAACCAGTAAACCATTTCAACCAGTAACTCTCAACCAGTACCAAATCAACCAATACGGTTAGGTTAGGTTAGTACTATATTTTGGCACTGGTTTGGTTGTTGTTCCCCAAGCTGCCTGGCCGAACAGCCCCAAGGCCCCGTGCAAGGCCAAGGCCATAACCGAGCGCCCCCCACAGAACCCTCCCTGCCGACCACAATAAAGCCTGGGTGATCGAAGCCACTCCATGGCGGGGAGCTGAGGAGGGTGCGGAAACGCCCGGGAAACCAAAGCCCCACCCAGGGCCCTGTGCCCCTCAGCAATTATGAAGAGAAAGTTGAGGGGCAAAGGAAAAATGTGACTCTTTGGCTGCTTCCAATCTTGGTAGATTGGGAGGTCAATCCACGGAAGAGACGCAGTCACTTGAGATCTAGAATATATATAAGTATAAGGAACAGTCAGAGTAAGCTATGGGTATGGCAGAGATCGCTCAGTTCTCACTCTGGTAGACCAGCCCATCACCACATGACTAGAACCCAATCCTCTCCGCATCAGCTAGGAAAGGCCCTAGAAAGCCGCCTTTGGCGGGGGGATAGCTCCCCTATTTCACCCGCCATTTGGTTTGGTTAGTCTGGGTTAATGTGGCACCGGTTGAGAGCTACTGGTTGAAATAGTCTACTGGTTGAGATGACATGGAACCGTTCAGGAGTAGTGTTTGCCTTAACAAAAAGAAAGGAAATTAAGTCTGAGTTGACTAGGTGGGCAGGATTTTTTGCTTGTGAATATTCCATAGATGTGCCACGAAATCCATAGCATTGTTCTTTTATAACTACACAACCTCGGATATTTGGTATATTATACGATACCCCTATTGAAGTTACGTTTAATTGTACACTGAACATTCATTAAGGGGGTCACCGTTTTGTGTTTTATCTTTTTCTCTTTTGCTCTCTTTCCCTGGCTTGTATCCATTCAGCCCCATTCAGCCAACTGTTTTAAGACTTTTATCCCCATCCAGGTGTCGATTTCAACCTAGCGAGCCAGCATTGTATGAGGAAATCCGGCTTCGCCGGAGACATTATTCTATCGAAAAATTTACAAATTTAGCTTGTCAAAACAAAAAATATATATATGCTGGCTTGCTACCGCTCACCAGGAAAATATTCACAAATGGATGGGGGTAAACGTCTTAAAACAGTAGGCTGAATGGGGCCGAATGGATACAAGTCAAAGAGGAGAAAAAGAGAAAACACACTAGGTGGGGTCCCTTAAGCTTGTAACCGTATATCATTGTATAGTCTTCCCCTACGATATAATTAAAGAGTTCACAAGGTTATGATGGCCAAATTATTTTCCTTTGCATTCGCTTCTTTAGTTTTAGTTTGCTTTGCCTTAACCAAAACGGTTGAACATGTATGCAACTAGTTCTCCTCTCAAGCAAATTATATTGTACTATATTGTGATTGAAGAGCTATGTTCGAGGTCTTAATTAGTGTTTTATATGTAATGCCTCACGTTCACCCGCCTGATAAACCAAGCTATCGCAGTCAAAAAATTTCTTCTTGCTTTGCTTTCTCTAATTCTATGATAATTGTTGAAGTATTGGTGATGTGGAAAGTGTTTTAGATTACTCAAACACAATACTTAATGCATGGTTGTTGTAAAAAGACTCCCTCACAATAATGTACTCGAATCTAACGATAATTTGTAATGCAATATACATAAACTGTACTTTAAATTGTAAGTATATGACGTAAATGTATGACAATATATTCAATCCCCTTCACTGTGAATCAATGTTTTTGAGGGAATGCAATAAATAGTAATAATTATTATATGGAAACTAAATATAATTAAATATTTACACCCTCTTAACATGTTTAAGACTGCCAATTTGAATGGACAACACTTGGTGAAAAGAATGTGCTTGTTACCTCTTTTCGTCTTGTAGTTAACCTAGCATATGCATTTCTTATGAACTTAAGTTAAGTTCAGCGACATGAAATTGGAGTTTGCACATATTATATAAGTAAAATGTTTCCTCTTAAAAAACTTTGTATAACTTTGGCCTCATTGCGTCCAAAGTGGTGTCGACGATGCATGCTTCATGGCTTTTTACGGCGCGCGCGCACGCACGCGCGCACACACACACACACACACACACACA
>JAGKTK010012543.1:0-27642 GCA_018397895.1 Paralithodes camtschaticus
TCTATCTTTCCCCTAACTCTACCGACTTACCCAAATTCTTTGACTATCTAAACTCTACAGTGGAACACATTTTATCCATTCCTCCTTTCTCAGAAATATCCATCTTAGGAGATTGCCTGGCAGTTGCTTCAGACACCTGAGTTTCGGTGAGGAAAAGAAGATCAGGTTTTTAGGAGGAGAGATGGTGTTGAACAGAGGGAAAATTTGAGGAAAGTCAGCGAACGTTGCAAAAGTTAATAGAAAGAGCAACAGGCCGAGGTCCAGGTAATTTTGCGGGGTCATCAGGGAAGGTCGGGTGGGTGTGGGGGCATTTATGTTCCCCGCCCCCCTGAGGACTCCGAGGCTGGGCGTATGTTCATCATAGTAAATAAATATGGTGTAGAAGAAGGAAGTGTGGTGCGCATACTTAGTGTAGTGAAGTGGATAGGAGGAGGTGTTTGTGAGAGCTAGCTGGATTACTTTCTGTGTAAGTGAGGCACAAAGATAATCAGTAAGAGAGGCCAAGCAAATGAAACAGGAGTTCCAGCGACTCCTTATCAAATGCCTACAACCGCTCCTGGGTATAGCCCTGTTCGATTGATGCCTACAATCTACCCCCATTCCCCCTATTAGTGCCTTGTGCGACACACACGCAGTAGGATGCGTGTATCATATTCTTTGTTTCTTCCACCCCCTGGGAGGTGTTTGGTGTTGGTAGTGAAATTAATATATTAGATTATTCAGAGTTCACGGTCATAAGTTTATCATTATTGGTGTGCATCAGCGACTTTAGCAGGCGATTGTTAGTGGGTTACATTGTTTGAACGTGTGTGTGTGTGTATGTGTGTGGTTTTTTGTTGTCACGTACTGTACACATTGCATAATAAAGGATGGGGGAACTTCTTTCTCCATTCATGATTAGGAGTATATGAATTTGTTTGTGATGTAAAGGTGCACTCGCCATTTCTAGTTTGTAAATCCTATTCGCTAAATTAAAAGCCGGATTCCTTCATCAGGACCGTGCGTTCTGTGCTTTCCGTGTACCACCGTAACTCCATGTAAATGTGGCATTAACAAAACCTTACACATCTTTGTAATTAGCCCAATAAATGGCATCACTCTGTTTTGCGTCAGTTAATCTTAGAATGATATCTATACCCTGTTCCAAAAAGGTAGGCAAGAAACCATGAACCTGAACCTCTCTAACTCAAAAATGGCTAGAGCAAATGGTCTGTACATTTCCACACCAATTTCCTGGCTGACCCTTCCCAAATGGTAGAAATATTAGCTAGATTACTCTAGTTGTTTGTGTGTTATATAGGTTAATGTTCAAGGGTTTTGGTCTTCATATTTAGAACAGTTTATAGCAAAGGTCAAGCTAGTTCAGTCTAATACAAGGGAGGTTGCTTATGTTTATCAATTTCATGACTTTCTTAACACTATATGATCCGACGTCAAGTGGGTTATTATGATTTGTTTTTTTTCATTTTTACTGAGGATTTTCTTTGTGTTTGCCATTTTCAAGCAATATATTTTAGTTTGTCCCCTAGGTTAACAAAAGCGCCTTCCCAGCCCTTCAAAGGATTTTTTGTACATTCTTTGACAGCAAAATGTCTCGGCCGAAGGCAGATTCCTTCTACATCACAGGCTCGCTATCGCTCGCCCAGAAAATAATCGACACGTGCATGGGGTGAAGCGTCTTATTGATACCGAATTAATGGGGTTAAACGTCTTAAAGCTCTTCAAACTAATGGAGCGAAACAGAGAAGGTCCATAATGTTTCCCCCTTGTACCAATTAGCGTTAATGCCAATTGACAGCAGGTAGAACTCATTATAATGCAGTGTTGTAATACTGTTGTCCCTGTTCAGGCTCTGCCTTGAGTCGGCCACCCCCAACTAATAGACAAAAATGGGGTATGTGCCTGAGTATATAGGTAGATAGAGTACAGGAATGTTAACAACAATCGGGATATAACATTTTAGATCAACTGTGCATTCATCCTTTCATATCAATGGTGGTATTTTCAATAAATTCTAGCTGTCACTATAGTCTATTCACTATAATTAGACCAGAAATTATGATGACAAACCTTTATATCTCAAAAAGTGTCAGACTAAATGGGCGGTAAATGTCAACACTTAGGCCTGGCACATATTAATACGCAGGCAATACTGGCAACGCAGTACAGAGCAGGGAAAACCATTGCAAATAATTATTTAACACTTACGCTGCGGACATATTGCCGCCATATTTCCGCTCATTCAGGCACTCCCGATTGATTAGGCAAGTGTCTGAATGAAATTAAATGTATTCAGCAAAAGACTAGAAGAAAATAGCTTCAAAATGACACATAAATGAGCTTCGTAGCTCGCGGGGTTCACCCGCAGCGCTACCATAGACATTCGCTAAAACGAGCAATTATCGCTAATGTCGCGCTACATTTGCCCTTGGCAGCACTGTATATCTCGCGAGACTCTGACTCAGAGCCCTCAGTGCCGCGGCTGCCTGGCTGGGAGAAAGATGTGTGGCCTGTCGCACTCCCGCTCCCTCGCACTCGATTCTACAGGCTTTAAGCTGCTTTAAAAGCCTGTAAATTGCTGTAAATTGCCATGGCGTTAGGGAACGTCTGCCGCAGGCAAAGGGTTAAAGTTATGATGCGCTCATTGAAAAGCAGGGCAGCGCAGGCCTATGTCTAATTTGAAATCACTATTTTCATTTGTGTGACCTGCTTTGTGCTGCACCACCTGCGTTGCCTTCGTCTCAATATGCGCCTGGCCTTTTTATCTGGCTGATTCTTCCCTAATAGTAGAATAATATCACAATTATTGTTCTAGTCCTTTTGGTGTTATAGAGGTTAGAGGTCAAGGTTTGGGGCAAAATTATAATGAACAGACTACAGATGATATTATTCAGCTTACAAGTTATATGTATAAAGGAAAGGCTTACGTACTATCTCAAATATTAACCTTTTCATTTTCTGATATCCTTCCCAAACTGACTAAATTCGTCTTAATATAGACAGAATTTTATGAAGTTAAAACAGAATTGCAACCCTGTTCAGAGTTGCCTCACTTTTTTTTTTTTTTTTTTTTTTTTTTTTTTTAAAGATTAGACCATAAGGTCTGATTCCATGTCTTTCTCGGTTTGCCCTGTGGTGTATCCCCTTCCACGTTCACAGACTTGCATCTTTTCACCCAACTTAGTTCATCCATCCTCTCCACATGTTCAAACCATCCATGCCACACATGTCATCACTGATACTCTTGATACCTAACCGTCTTCTCAGCTATTCACTAGATATCCTATCCTGCAGTTTGGTCCCACACATCCATCTCAACCGTCTCTTCTCGTTACGTTACATTCTGTTGATATCATCCACATTGACAGGCCATGTTTCTGAAGCATATGTCATTGCGCTTCTAACACATGAAGCATACACCTTTCCCTTCAAGGGAAGAGCGAGTCTTCTCATAGTAAGTAGCAGCAACACTTCTCTGAACTTTCCCCAGCCGCATATAATGCTGGCGATAGTGGTGGCCTCAGCCCCACCTCCGGCAGAGATCTTGTCTCCCAAGTAGCAAAACTTGTCCACCATCTCCAGAGCCTCATTGCCGAAGTTAGCACTCTCGAGCCGATCATTGATCACAAGGTCACTTTAGCACACTATGCATACAAATTTCTCAACTTCAGAATTCTTCCTTGGTAGAGGTCTCTCAATTCTAATGTAGCGCCTCTTCCCATGGTGTACCCGACAAATGCTACACTGAATTGAGTTCATGCCCACCACTTTTCTGCATACTGCGCATGAGTATATACCCCTTTTTTCTACCTTTCCAAGCTCTAATTACTGTGTAAAACCTTAGTCTAATTTGTATTAAATTTTAACCTCTGAAGTGCGCATGGGGGTAATTAGACACCTCTGCCTGTGCGCATGTATTTGAGCTGTTTCCATCACTAAAATATTCATTTTACCATAAATAGCATTAATACTTATCCATATGCACCTATTATAGGTTGATTATAAAGGTATTAATCTGTTACAACAATAAAACAAGTGAAAACAGCATTTGGATGGTCAAAATTGGCGATACAGGGCGGGAGTTACATAATGTATGGGTGAGGCAACCTCCTTTCCCGCCAATTTCCCCCAAGGCTGGAGAGACACTGTCGATCGATACTCTCTCTCTCTCTCTTGCACTCGCTTGCTAACAGTGATGACAATGCCCTGCTTGCAACTCGCTAATGTTAGCACGAAAATATACCTCAGAATAAGGGAATAACAGGGAAAATAGGTGAAAACTGAAGGAGGGGAGGTAGAGGAGGTTTTGCATGGCCCAGGGGCAAATTTTGTTTTTGTTTTCGATGTTTAAAGTTGATTTTTTTTTTCTCTGACTCTTAAGAGTCTTCCCGCAGTCCGCCGGGGGAACTCTTAAGAGTCTTCCCGCAGTTCCCGGGTTAATCTCTTACTTGCCATACCCTCTGTCCATCTTTTGAACTTGGCCTCGGCATCCCTCACACTATCTCCAATAATAACTAGGTCATCTGCGTATATCAGTTTCACGGGGGAGCCCAACTCTAAAATCTCAAGATAGTGCCTCTAGAACCTTAACGCCTTACGAGCGGGCGGGACAGTTTTTTCCACTACGCGCCCAGCGTGTTTTTTTTTTAACCATAAATGGCCTTGTTTCCGTGCTCTTTTTCATGCATAAACAAGAGCCAGAGCGTAATATAATTATGTATCCCTGAAAGGGCGTTAATTGAGCTTTCCAATGACACCTGAACCATCCTTCTACGATCACTGGTTGTCCTGCAACGATCGTGCAACCGAAGGGCAAAATCGCTAAAATATGATTTTTTTCGTTACATAATTACGTGTGTAGCGAGGGAGGGAGGGTGGATGTATGTGGAGTAAAATTAATGTCAGTAGGCCCACGGCAGCCGTGGCGAGCGGTCTTGAGGTAACCTACGTTCCTCCCGTCGCTCGTCTCTCTCTCAGAGCCAATATTGCGCCAAAATTGCACACAGACTTAAGTCGGGCCCCGCCACATAGTCCAGATTTTTAGATACGGACTTATGTCGGGCCCCGCTAAAGAAGGGTTAACAGAGAGGAGGGAGCTTAACACAGAGCCCTGGTGGACTCCAACAGTAACCGCATACTCCTCACTTAGTTCACCTTTCACCCTCACTGCCGTTTGTGAGTTCTCGTACAGCTTCATTATCACATGCACCGGCCACTCCTCTACGCCAAGTTTTCTTATAACTCACTGTACAACATCTCTGGGCACCCTATGAAAGGCCTTCTCCAGGTCTACTAAACACAAAGTATAGATCCCTATCTTAAAGTAAATATCTCCCCTGCACCTGCTTGACTATGAAGATAGCATCGATTGTACCACGTCCTGGCATAAAACCGAAATGCATATCATCGATAAAGATGCTTTCCCTTTCCTTCAAAGACTCTCTCACAGACCTTCATTACTTGATCAGGCATTTTCAGGTCCCTCTAATCTCCCCTATCTAACAGATCTTCCTTGCCCTTATATAATGTTTACTGTTACATTTTGATGCCATTTATCTGGGATTCTTTTCTCTCAAATGATAGAGTTTATTAACTCATAGATCAGTCTCACTCCTATGTCACCTGAGGCATTTATCATCTGAGCGACAATGCCAGATCACCCTGCAGCGTTTTAATCCTTCATTTTGTTTATTATGGTGCTTAAAACAGCTGGCGTTATCAAAGGAGAGGGGACCAAGTATTGTTTTTTTTTACTAAACTGCTTTCTATTCCACTCAAACTTTTCATTGAGTAATAATTCGTAATGTACCTTCCGAGCAACACTGATTTCTTTGTCAGCGTAAAAAATGTTCCTATTGTCATTCCTGACACACTGTTCTCCTACAGCGTCTCTACTGTCATCCTTAACCCATAAATGGCGACCGTACTAAATAGAGGTTTTTCTGGTGCACTGCGACTGTCCTCAATAGATCCAGAGGATAAAAAAAATCTTTGAAAACACCCCAGTGTCACTCAAAACAAAGACATTTGTGATTAGATGAGATAATTCCCCTCCATTACTTGCTACCACTCCTACATAGGGTCTATGTGTTCCCAACCCCCCCTTTTCCCCTCTCCTCAATTAAAATCTATTTTTCCTCTTATTCCCCCTGTTATCGGGTAATTTTTGGCGCGAATTTCCCCCTCCTGGTCTCTTTAACACAGTTGAGTCATCTAAAGATCCTTGCAACACAGAGACTTCTATTGTGAGGCCTCAGTGTCACTTGGGAGTTGGGAGAGGGAACATACTGTATACACCCCCCCTGCTCTTGCCTCATGAATGGTTCGGTCGGCAATAATACACCTTTTTCAGCCCCCAAATGCTATTCCCACTTCTTTTATTGCTCTTAAATGTTCATATGTTCATTTTAAAAGTCAAGCGGATCTACCCAAACTATTATCATCCTGGCTGAACCTACCCATATACCAACCAAAACAACCGAGGCCCTCAACATCACATGCCTCCACAATGAAGCCGAGAGAGTTCAATAGTCACAATAAATCTCTTCGACTTCAAAACCTGCAATTCTTCATGCCCCTTACATTACATCCGGAACCAAGCCAAACAACGGAGCTCGTCAAACCGAGTCCTCTCATTCGAAGAGCAATTCCGTGATCTATAATTGCAGAAGGATTATCAAGGTGATGAATATTTTCCCCCTGAACTTGATCAAATCCAGTCAGTGAAGGAAGAAGAAGAAAAGTAGAAGTGATGGAAGACCCTCCTCAGGTTTTTTAAAGCCTCCCTGCCCATTATAGCCTCGGCGGGGGAGTCTGTGTTTTCCAAACCACCACCTATATATCATCTAGCAAATATTAAAGGTATTCCAGTCCGTCTTCTAATAGACAGCGGAGCTGTAAGATCATGCCTTTTTGTTTCATTCTACGAAAAACATCGCCGTGGGCTAGGAATGCTACACGCTTCAACAACCAACCTAATTAGCGCAGGTTATACGCCCCTAGTCATCCACGGAGAGACTAAACCCCTGCATATTACCACTCCTCAACCAGATACTTCCTGCCATTATCCATTTGTAGTGTTTTACACAGAATGCACTCAATACGACGGTTACATGGGGTTAGATGTCTTACAAAGATTGCAAGCTCAACTAGATTGCGGTCAACGTCTTCTGACTTTAAAAAACAAAAACAACAACAAGATCCAACTTCTGGATACCTTACCTAAAGTCATCCTCAGGAAAAAATACTAACCAAGAACAGAAGTCACCACCACCATTCAAAGGTCACCAACAAACAAACTACATCAACTAAATAGCCACCCTCGACCACCTACCTGAACAAAGGCACACCATCTTCAGCGCCTTCATCACCAGCCTCAATCACCGTAGTAACCCCTGCAGTGACCTCACAACAAGTGCTCATACCGGCACAACACCAGCAATGGGTATCTATCTGTCACACCTCCAATTCACCCATGATATTTTCACCTCAGCTAGACCAACCTCAAGCCGATAGATGTCGTGTTCAAGCTGCCATAGTGCCCCCGACAGAGGTGCCGCTCTAATGGCCAACATCTCCGACGAGCCTCTTCTCACCCTGCCCGAAGGCCTCATCATCGGTGATCTAGAAACATTTGATGATATTGCACCCTCAACTTCTACACCTACTACACCACTCATCCTGCCAACCATTCGAGAACAATTAACAATGGCAGAACACCAACAACTGTTCCAAGTTCTGCATGAGTTCGCAGACAATTTCGCACAATCAGCCACCGAAATCGGACAAGCAAAAGTCGTGGAACACACGATCCACACCGAAGGGCCTCCCATCCGTCAACCTTCACAACGAAAGAACCCCCTGCAGCGTCAGGAGAAAGATCGACAGGTCCAGGAGATGCTGGACACAGGCATAGCCACCCCCATTGTCAGTCCCTGGTTCTCCCCCGTCGTTTTAGTGAAGAAAAAGGATAGGTCCACTAGATTTTGCGTGGACTATAGACGATTGAATGATGCCACCATTAAAGACGCCACGCCCTTGCCTAGAATTGACGACTCTTTGGATTCACTTCATGGATCTAAATGGTTCACCACCTTAGACCTACAAGCCGGATACTGGCAAGTACCAATAAAGAAAAGCCACCAGCAAAAGACCGCATTTTCCACCAATAGGGGCCACCTCTAAGAATTTAATGTGCTCCCCTTCGGTCTCTGCAACAGGCCTGCCACGTTCTCCCACTTAATGGACTCCGTCTTTAAGGGCCTCACCTGTGAAATCTGTTTAGCATACCTGGACAACGTCATTGTGTACGGAAAAACCTGGGAAGAGCACCTTCAGCATCTCTGTCAGGTATTACTATGCATACGAGAGGCCGGACTCAAGCTTAAGCCCTCGAAATGTTCAGTAGCCAGAACACCAGTTGGTTTCCTTGGTCATGTCATTTCAGCCGAGTGCATCTCACCAGACCCAAAGAAGTTGTCAGCTATCTCAGCACAAACTCAACCCACCACAGTGAAAGGTGTTCGCTCCTTTTTAGGTTTAGCCACCTATTATAGGAGATTCGTAAAGGACTTCGCTGCCATAGCACACCCTCTACATGAACTAAATAAAAAAGAAGAACTTTTCTAATGGACAAAAGAAAGAGACACAGCGTTCAACACCCTAACACACCACCTCGTGCAAGCACCCACCTTCGCTTTTCCAAACTACAAACAACCATTCCGGTTGTATACTGATGTGTCACTGTATGCCATAGGCGGTGTGTTACCTCAGGTACAAGATGGATGCGAGAACATCATCGCTTGTGCCAGCTCTACCCTAAATGCTGCACAAAGAAATTATGCAGGAACTAAAAGAGAGTGCCTTGGAGTTATATGGGCTTTAAATAATTTTCGCTCCTCTCTATTTAGCACCAAAGTGGACATCATCACAGACCACCAATCTCTTCAATGGCTCAGGAAATCTGAAACTAATTGTGCTCTCCCTGTCCGCTGGCGTGAAACCTTGGAAGAATTTGATTTTGAAATTTACTACCGTCCAGGGAAACTCCATACCAACGCAGACGCCCTCTCCCGCCTACCTGTCACAAGTGCTTGCATAAATCACCCTCCCACCATAAATAATGTAGTGACTCCTCAAAATCATAACAACATAGTTAACCCTACAAAGTCCACTCCTTTTATTTACACCAACAATAATATCACAGTCCACCCTTTATATTCCATTCCTGTATTCCCTCACTCAAATAAAGTAGTAACCCCTTCAAACTCATTTTATGAAGTTCAAATAAATAGTACAGTAACCCCTCCAAATATGACCCCGACAACGCAGCCACTATCATCACCAGAAAAAGACCAACTCTCCCTGCTACATTCACGGCTTAACAAAAGAAAACCAAAATGGATTCCTAAAGATGTACTCTATAATTTACATCGTATCGGTGACCAACTCTACACAGAATCAGGACACATCGCCGTTCACCCATAAACTGCCCAAGACATACTTCTAATAATACACAAAGGAAATGGTATCCATCTTGGTCAGGGTAAAATGTGACAAGTCTTCCAACAAATATACTGGACCACCAGCCCCAGCATCTTAACCAAGAAAATTGCAGAAGCTTGCAGACTTTGCGGATTAGGCAAAGACCGAACCAGGACTCCAGGACCAGCAGGCAAACTAGCGCCGCTAAACCTTGGTAAACTCTATCCATCGACGTCATGGGCCCATTGCCTGTAAAAGACGGTAAGAGATTCGTCGTCACCTTCGTCGACGTCTATTCCATGTTCCTCGTAGCTTGCCCCGTCAAAGATCACAGCTCCTTCACAGTAGCGGAAGTTCTAGCCTCAGAAATCTTAGCTATTGTCGGTCTGCCTGAAGTACTTCTCTCTGACAACGCCCCGGAATTCTCTGGTCAGGTATGGGAAAAAACATTCACAATTATGTGGCATCAAGGTGTCTCATTCATCCCCTACTGGCCTCAAGGAAACTCCATCTGCGAGAGAAGCCACAAAACAATAAACAACCAACTCAGAACCCGACTCATCGCACTACAAACACATGTAAAAATTATACAGTGGGGCATAAACTCGTGCTCTCGGGAAGATGGCATCACGCCCCACGAGATAATTTATGGCATTTTGTTTATATTTTGTTTTATTTTTTATTTTTTTCTATATTCCAACTACTCCCTCTCGGGCATAGGCTGAAACCCTGCACACTCAACCGCTGAACACGGTGAGGCCCGTGAGGTCTTGTTCCAGTCAATGGAGTGAGACATGCGAAGCACCCCGGCTCGAAGCAATCCCATCTCTGAAGTCGCTCCGCCTCTGTGCTTCACAGTCTCATTCCCCAGGCTCGGACCCTCACTCTCAGAATGCCACCTATTGAGCAATTAACTCACTAGGCATTGCCCCCCTGTAGCATATTTTGAATATGGGAATATTCATACAGTGCTATTTAATCAGGGAACAATGAGGGTACTTTTTTTTTTTGGCATTTCGGTGTGCTGTGGTAATGCACTGAAACTAAGTACAGCACAAATTCCATCCCAATAATATCTCCCATTGACATATTGGGATTCGAACCAGGGTCCATTGGATTACCAGTCCAGTGGCAAGACCACTCTGCCAAACCTTCTCCCTTTTCGTGACTTAGCCAAGCCATCGTCAACAAGCCTATCAAATAACACCCTCCAACATTTGAAAAACATTCTACATAGAGCCCAAGTCTGCCAGGACACCACCAAGGACACCGCACCTACACAAAGCCTTTACGCCATCAACGACCTAGTCATGGTAGCGAAACTACCCGTCATCAACAAACTGGGTCCTCGATACATCGGGCCTTACAAAATTGTGAAAGTTCCTAATCCATATTATATCATTATTAATGATCACGGAGTGTCTCGGGTATACCGTGATCTCTTCTTGAGGATTTATCTTCCTCTGGCCATGAACAAAGACACCTTCAAACCCTGCCCTAACTCGACACTATCCACCTCATCACCACCAACCCAACCTCGCCACCAATCATCCCGTGAGTTACCATATCATTCACCTTCTTTACCCTCACCTCCTACTCCTATCCCCTCACCTTCTCCTTCAGCCCCCCTTATTCTCCAAATCTTTACCGCCCTCCTACTCTTCCTCACCGCCCCATCAACATTCACAACTCCCGCCCAGAAAAATTCCTTCCTCATCCGCCCATCCTCGCCCCCGTTACGCCTTCCGCTCCCGCATACCTTCCACCTTTTCCCGCCGCTTTATAGTTAGATGCCCCTCCCCCTAAGCAATATCCCCCCACCAAACACCATAGACCCCCTTCTTCATCTACTTCACCCCCTTAATCAGCTCCTTCTTCATCTCCTCTACCTCCGACCACACCATCTAACATCACCCCCTCTCGTTTACCACTTCCTTCCTCCTCCCCCACTCAAATTGCGAGTGCGGGGGGGGCTGCGGCGGGCTGCCCGAGAGCGTAGAGCGTTTTTCCCTCCCCTACCCGTCTCCTGGCTCCCCCTCGTCAAACTTACCCATCCAATATCCCCCTCGTCTCCCCTAAATCATCTATCTTTATCCCTATTACTATTCAACCTCACCTCTCTCCTTCACCCACACCTCGTACTCCCAACCCCAGATCCCCACCTCAATCCCACATCACCCTCTCCTTCACCTTCATCGTCATCCTCATCATCTTCTCCTCCTCCTCCTCCCTACTCCATTCACAATAGATCGGGTCGTCTCTTTCAACCACCTTTTCATTTCTCCTCTATTTCTAATCACACACCTATTTATTCCCCTGCCCCTACAATTGCACCTAAAGTAAACTCACATCAATCAATATTGTTAGCTCCAGCCTTACGGATAGCGAGTGCAACAAACACAAATCACGCACCTTCATCCAACACTCCCAACATCCATCACCTCCCAGTCAGGCTAAAGGGTACCTTTGCATCTGCAAGGACTAATAAAACAGGCTCCCTTAATTAAGGGTCAAAATATCACTTACTCCTCAGCCACCACCGTGTTAACACGCAGTAAAGCCTCTCCAAATCTCCACACCATGCCGTCACCAACAAAAACTTCTACAGCCTCCTCCAGCACCTTCACCACCCTGGAAATTCCATTTATTCGTTGAATTAAATGGATAAAGGATGACGAGACATCAAAATCATTTAGATTTTTAGATGAACTGGAAACGGCCCTCATCAACTACACAAAAGAATCCTACCTTACTATATTTGCTGACGTTAATAGACCGCAGACGCCCGCTCTAAAAAATGGTGGGAATTCTTAGACTCATTCAAAACATTTTCCCGCCAAGAAGATGCCTGGTGCTTCCAAATACAGCCACGCGGCCGTGGCTATCATTCCGGAGAACGAAATAAAATAACAAAGAAAATAAACACCACACCACCAATGCCAAGCAGTTTTCCCGCACTTCCCACCACACCCCTGAGAAAGGAAGCTGTATACCACCACACCACTAAGATGTGCCAGAGTCGCTTGCAATAGCCTTCGCACACCCTCCAACACCTGGCAAGAATATAACAGTTACAGTGAACAACCCGATTCACAAAAAAAAAAAAAGGAAAGCCGCAAAGGAAAGGAATACCACAAAAAAACTCCATAAACATACCTCCACGCGCCCTTCTTCCTCCAAGCCGCATCACCACTGTGGCCGAGAGGCCACAAACACCCCAGGATCTTCCCACATAACATGTGCCCTTATTACCCGGAGAAGGAACACCAGGAGGAATGCAGCAAGAGGTATGACTATGACAGGCAAAGTTAAGATCTTTACAGTTGGAAAGCTATTAACTACCCTCAATGGAAGGTAGATAACAGCTTGAAGATTTGGGTTTAATATCAAGTAGATCCCTGACAGCACTGGTTGTAAAGCTCTACTTTAATCTTATTTAAGAGCTTTGCTCATCAAAGGAATTTGATATTAGATCTCACTGGAGGCCCCCTAATATCCGTTCCTCTGCCTTGATATCTGGCGTTACTGTCAATAAAGAATGCTGAATTGTCAAGCGCTTTATTGGTAGTAAACCACCTCTCGTCTTACTAGAAGTTCATGCACTGGCTGGACTCTAGAAAGGCAGGGCTCTGCGAGATACCGTAGCAATACTGCATAACGGCACTCTGCAAAGAGAGTCCATCCGGTACGGAATCCCAGGCACTGGTTCTGGGGTATGTCTACCGGAAAAGGCCCAAAAATTACCACATCAACTCAGTCCCTGAAAGACTCTTATAACGATCAGAACAGTTAAGAGACGTTGCGTTACAAACAACGCTCTTACGTTAGTTCAATGACATGTTACAGATGCACTGGCATATTGTACATGTCATTCAAGGCCCAACACCCAAGAGTACTGGAAGGTCTGCATCAAAACTCTTATAACGGTCAGAGTAGTAAGAGTTGAGGGAGTGGTGGGAGGGTGGGGGGTACCATCAGAGGTGAATGGGAATGGTAGTGCACTTGTGGACGTATGTGTGGGAAGGAGGCTGTGGATAGCCAACACCTTCTTCCGACACAGAATGATCCACAGGTACACGTGGAAACGGATGTTGACGATGAAGGATAAGACAGTGGTGGAACGAAAGTCATTGATTGATTATGTATGTGTGGATGAACGAATGAAGAAATCTGTGATGGATGCTAGGGTGTATAGGGGTATTGGAGGGGGTCTGTCTGATCATTATGTAGTGGTAGCTAAGGTTAGGATTCAAAAGAAGTGGGTGAGGAGAGCGGGAGGGAGGCGAGAGGAGGGTGGAGAGGTTGCAGGAGGAGGAAGTCAGGGAGGAGTACAGGAGAGCAGTGGAAAGACGACTAGGTGGGTTCGACCAGGAAGTTATGGAGGAAGTGGAGGAGATGAGCAAGATGTTTAAGGATGAGATCTGTGCAGCATGTGAGGAGGTGTGTGGAGTGAGGAGAAGAGGGAGGGGAGTGAAAGGTACAGCATGGTGGACAGAAGAGGTAAGAATAGCTGTGGAAGAAAAGAAGAAAGCATATAGAGAGTGGTTGGGTAGTAGAGGGAATGAAGATTCCGAGAGACAGAAACGAGCGAGGTACATGGAGAGTAAGAGGTTGGTGAAGAGAGTAGTGAAGGAAAGTAAGAGAAGAGTAGATGAGGAATTTGGAAGGAATCTGAGTGTAAAATGGAGGGAGAGTAAGAAACTGTTCTGGAAAGAAGTCAAGAAAGTTAGGGAAGGCAGCAAGGGAAACAGTAAGGGTGTGAAAGATAAGAATGGGAGAATGCTAGCCGAGAAGCAAGAGAGAGTCGAAAGATGGAGGGAGTACTTCAGTGAGTTGCTAAATGAAAGGAATGAAGAGCAAGCAAACATAGCTGGATATGGTATGGGAGGGAGAAGAAGAGAAGTAGTGGAGGAGGAGGTGGGGATCAGGAGGTCAGAAGTGTGGGAAGCCATGAAAAGAGTGAAGTTGGGGAAAGCACCAGGAACAGATGGAGTGTGTGGGGAAATGTTGAGGTATGGTGGTGAGATAGTGATAGAATGGGTATGGAAAATGTGCAAACTAGCATGGGAGAAGGGGAGTGCACCCGATGACTGGAAGACTGGCATAATAGTCCCCCTATATAAGGGCAAAGGGGAAAGAGGAGTGTGTGGTAACCACCGAGGAATATGTCTTCTAAGCGTAGTAGGGAAGGTATACAGTAGGGTAGTGATTGAGAGAGTGAGAGTGAGAACGGAGAAATGGATAGACGACGAGCAGGGAGGTTTTAGGAAGAGAAGAGGATGTGTAGATCAGATTTTTACCCTGAATTGTGTTGTGGAGAAGTATCTGGAGAAGAAACAAAAGGTGTATGTTGCCTTTATGGACTTGGAGAAGGCCTATGACAGAGTGGATAGAGAAGGTTTGTGGAAAGTACTTAGAATATACGGAGTAGAGGGCAAGTTGCTGAAAGCAGTGAAGAGCATGTATGAGGGTGCAAAGGCGGCAGTACGTGTGGAGAGTGAGCAGAGCGAGTTCTTTGACCTGAATGTTGGTTTGAAACAGGGGTGTGTGATGTCCCCGTGGTTGTTTACTGTATATATGGATGGAGTCATGAAAGAAATACTATCAAGAGCAGTGGATGTTGGTGTATCGCTGAAAAGGGAGGGAATTGAGTGGAAGCTACCTATACTGCTGTTTGCGGATGATACAGTTCTGATGAGTGATAATGAATGGGAGTTGCAGGGTCTGGTAAATGAGTTTGGAACAGTGTGCGAAAAACGGAATTTGAAGGTAAATACGGGGAAGAGCAAGGTTATGGTCTTCGAAAGGGGTGAAGTCACAGAGTGTGAGGTGAAGCTGAACGGTCAGGCTATGGAGATCGTCAACTCTTTTAAGTATCTGGGCAGTGTGTTGAGTAAAGATGGGACTATGGATGAAGAAGTGCGGGAGAGGGTACAACAGGGGAAGAGGGTTGTAGGAACGCTAAAAGCAGTAACAAGAAATAGGGTGGTCAGTATGGAAGTGAAGAAGTCCTTGCATGACAGTGTGGTAATCCCGACACTGACTTACGGAAGCGAAGCATGGACGTTGGTTGAGAGACTCAGACCAAGAGTGAGAGCAGTGGAAATGAATTACTTAAGGAGTGCGTGCGGAGTTACATGGAGGGATAGACAGACTAATGAGGAAGTAAGAAGGAGGTGTGGTGTGGAGGTAGATGTGCTGGAAAGTGTGAAAAGGAACAACTTGAGATGGTTCGGCCCTATGGAACGTATGGAAAGCGAGAGAATGACTAAGAGGGTGTACGAGAGCGAGGTGGAGGGACAGAGGGGGAGAGGTAGACCGAATATGAGGTGGAAGGATGGAGTGAGGAACTACATGAACGAAGGCGGTGCTGGTTGGGGGGAGGGGCGTCGACTGACTGGGGACAGAGGTGCATGGGGGCAGTTCGTTCGTGGCCACCCCTTCGGGGATCACGGCGTCAGGCAATAGATAGATAGATAGTAGTAAGAGACTTTCTCTCTACGATCGCTTGATAATATCGTACAGATGCACTGGCATATTGTACACATTATTTAAGACCCAACAACCAAGAGCTCGAGTCTCCATCTACTGTCCATCAGCCACGTCAGGATCACCACCACAGCCAAGATCCTCACCAGAAGACTACGGAGTGCCTAATAATATAATACATAGTGAAACCCTTCAAAAGTACTATGATGCACTTTATAGATAAAAGGAAGTACTTAAGTGAATTATTCCATAATACTATTATGCTATTTGAAACGTATAAGAAGTACTAGTGATACCCATTATTTAAGGGAAGTACTGAGTTAAAAGTCCTAATTATCTATCCGAGTGAAATTTCAAAAGTACTAGTGATATACCTTACATAAAGGAAAGTACTTAGTGAAATATACTGTATCGCGTGATCTCAAAAGTACTAGTGTCATACCTCAATTGAATGGAATACTAAAGTACTGTAATATTCACAAGCCAAGTCTTAAGTGTGAGAGAGTATTGCGGAACCTCGCTCATGCGTCTATTTTATATAATTCATTATCTATTCATTATCTATACATCCATGTGCTGTGAATACATTATATTAATGTACGTTGTGTTATATTTATCCTCTATTACCTTTGTGCATGTGTTTAAGTGAATTCAACTTCTCCAGTCAACAAGAACCTACCTAATTTATCCAATTAACCCCAGCAAAAACCTGGTATAACATTTTCTATCCAACACACACCTGCATTTTTATTGCATTTCTGTTTTATAACGATGTTTACGGCTCCAACTTCCTTATAGCCTGAAATTAATTGATTGACCTGTTTTGTCTGAAAGAATATTTCACATCTCTTCATGAATTACTCACTCATCCCCACCAAGACACGACGCCGCCTTTCTTTCTTTTATTCTGGTTATTTGTAGCAGATGTTATTCAGTTTAGGAAGGAAAAGTGGGATCCGTAGTGATAATTTGGATATATTATAACTATTGAAAACCTAGAGGGTATTTCAAACACGAGTCAAATCGTCTTACTTTAGACAGAATGAAGTGAAACAATGGCCTTCAACACCGGCATATCTTCCCAGAATATATTTATCGAAAAACTGCTAGTCAAGGTAAATATTGCACAATGTTATTTATTACATATTACAATGCATCAACCATTAAACATTTAACACTATTAGATCCGACCTCTTGTGGGTAATACACAATATTATGTTAATTCATTATTGAGGATTTGGTTATTTTCGATCAATGTATTTTAATTTGTCCCTCAGGCTAACAAAAAACGCTTTCCCAGACGTCCTTCAAACTACAAAATTCCCACATAGACCCCCTTTCAAGCTAATTTTTTTATATTTTTCAATAGAACACATTTCCTGGTCGAAGGCCGATATCTTCTAAGTTTCAGGCTTGTGTTTAATAGGACAGCTATTTATATATGTTGACCTTCAGTCTTGTAGTCTATATATGCCAATTGTACAGCCTGGCATTTGTCGGAGTGAAGGTCATCTGTCCTGTGTGTGTGTGTGTGTGTGTGTGTGAGAGTACAAAGAAGTACAAAGGAAATCAAGCAACAACAGGTCTAGTGATCCCTCTAGGCTGCTTGTCCTCCAAAACACTGAGGATCAAATGTCCGAACAGTGGTTTAGAGTGGATAAGGGGAAATTGGGAAGGGAACTACTGCCCTGGAACTAATGTCCGTGGCAGGATTAGGAAGTTGATAGGGGACAGATGGGTTAGCTATGGGTTAGTTATAAGGGATCTTTCGTATATCTGGGAAAAAGAGAGTAACGTCTTAGTAATATACAGGGTGTTTTAAAACAACACTGCCAGACCTCATCTGCTAATTAGTAAATACAATAACGAAGAAGATTATCTAAGGACAAAATGTAAAATAATATACCATTAATGATTTAAACCGCATAGAGTAAAATAATTAGTGACACCCAGGTATGAGCGATAATCCGAACACGGGCTAGTGAAACNATATAATATATATATATATATATATATATATATATACAGGGTGTTTTAAAACAACACTGCCAGACCTCATCTGCTAATTAGTAAATACAATAACGAAGAAGATTATCTAAGGACAAAATGCAAAATAATATACCATTAATGATTTAAACCGCATAGAGTAAAATAATTAGTGACACCCAGGTATGAGCTATAATCCGAACACGGGCTAGTGTCCCCCCTCCCCCCCAAATAGCCTACCTCTTGCCTCCCATCCCAGTTCGAGTTTTTCTTCGAAGCTTTGGAGTCATAACGAATCTTCTCATGTGTTTAATCATCTGCTCGGCCATGGTGCTATCTTCTTCTGTCATAGTGATTTTATTTACCTTATAATATCACATAAATATGGATTGTCGTTATTTAGGTGTGTCTCTGCCTTTGTTATTTTATACTCGTTAAGTCCAAGTGACGTAAATTGTTTGTTTTGGGTACCATTAGATGATTTTAAATATTCATTAGTGAACACCGTATACTTGTATGTCTACAGCTACGTAAAATCGTCAAACTTCAACCATGGAACTGATAAGACATATTTCGTTAGTACTCTGTGATAATAGTAACGAAATGAGGTATTTGTATTGAAACAGTAAATTGCGCAGCAACCATTTTTTCCCATTCAAACAGTTTCACGAACGATTAAATTACCTATAGGAGTGTTCGAATACCTGACCCAGACTTGAGATTCATTATTTTACCTCTTGGTCATCGTTACAAATGGTGCATATCTTTTTACGCTACTTGGATTATAATACTTAGCAGTGTTCTTCTAATTGCAAAATATCATTACCAATTTTATGTTACTTTGATTTTGTAATTATTCATACGTGATTAGGTCATTAGATATCTCCTCTTTACCTTTTTTACTTGGTAATCATTCATATTATGTATCATATGTTTTGTGCTGAGCTCAGAACCCTGTTTTGCTACATTTCTAAATAACCATTTATCTCCGTTACAATATATTTTTGGTAAAAATAGAATAGAAATATGTGTATTATATATTTTGATCAATGTGGTCGTCATACTCTGGCAGTGTTGTTTTAAAACACCCTGTATAATTATACGCAATAATCCTTGATTAATCTGAGAGAAGGACTAACATAAAGTTATTCATTTACAAGCGCAGTCAGAGAGAGAGAGAGGGGGGGAAATAATTTCAATTCCCACTTCTAAAAAGGACATCGAAGTCAAAGATCACCTTGTTTAATCTTTGATCTCCAAAGATCCACGGAACTCATAGCCGTCCTCCTTTTGGGACGAGCGCCACCTGAAGCCTGAGGAGGATCATCCTTCTCATCATCTGCTGCCCCACCTTGAGGAGCACTGTCNAAAAAAGGACATCGAAGTCAAAGATCACCTTGTTTCATCTTTGATCTCCAAAGATCCACGGAACTCATAGCCGTCCTCCTTTTGGGACGAGCGCCACCTGAAGCCTGAGGAGGATCATCCTTCTCATCATCTGCTGCCCCACCTTGAGGAGCACTGTCGCCAGCACTCTCCCGCGGAGGGGTATCAGTAGAGACGCCAGGATAATCCGGCAGTTCTACATCCTGCTCCAAGGGATATAACCTCACGACTGGGCGAGTAGTAACCCCAGTCGAAGTTCGTATTTTAGCAACCCTTATAAGACCATCAATGCCCTGGAACAAATCGATAATCCTCCCAAGCTTCCAAAATAACCTAGGACGCTCATCATGAATCAGGACGATATCCCCGATACGAGGCCATCGTTGATTCGTCCCTTTGATCTTATGAGAGTGACGCTCGCGAAGAGACAGCAAATATTCTTGGGTCCACCGTTTCCATAGATCGTCGGACACCTTGTTTACATACTGGAAGCGACGACGTGTGGCGTCAGCATTGCCGAACGTAGGGTCATGCAGATCTTCGTCATTTACGGACGATCTAGGAAAGGTATTAAGGGTTCGTCCACGTGTCATCATGGAAGGCGAAATGGGTAAGAGGTCATCAACATCTGCCGAGGTATAGGTCAAGGGCCTGTCGTTGACTAACATCTCAATCTCTATTAAGATGGTTTGCAACTCCCGTCTGGTCACCAGTGCCCTTCCTAATACCTTCTTCAAGGCAGATTTGACGATACCGATTGTTCTCTCCCAAATCGCCCCGAACCATGGTGCACGTGCTGGTATAAATCTCCATTGACAACCCTTTCCAGTGAGGGTAGCCACAACCTGCGGGTCATCCATTAAACTCTGGAGATATTTAGAGGCCCCGACAAAACAAGTCGCATTATCGCTCATAATAATTTGAGGGAAACCATTGCGACCTGCAAAGCGTCTTAGAGTATGCAAAAACCCCTCACTGGATAGGTCGTCAATCAATTCAATATGAATCGCTCTGGTTACCGCACATGTGAATAGAACGGCATATACCTTTATGATATTACCGGGCGATTCTCTAACATGAATCGCTCCGGTGTAGTCTACCCCGGTTACCTGAAATGGTTCAGTCCTTTGTACCCTGAACTCAGGCAAGGGAGGTAGATCAACTGGGGAGTAAGGCTTACCCTGTAATCTTTTACAGATAGTACAGCTATTGTGGATCCCTTTAATTGCTTGTCGCATCTTAGGGATCCACCAACGTTGTCGCATATACGCCAGAACATAATTTACGCCAAAATGTAGGCAGGTCCGATGGCATTGGTGAATCAACATTTTGGTAATCAAATGAGAGGAGCTAAGGAGGACAGGATATTTTGCAGAATCAATAATGTCCGCCTTTTGTATCCTGCCTCTACACTTAATTATGCCTCCTTCCATATATAATCCTAGCTGCCTCATTAAGTTTGAGGGTTTGGCCTTTGACTCCTTGCTCAGGATTTGATGTTCAGTAGGATAAGATTCCTTTTGTACTAAACATATTAGTTTTGCTTCTGCTGATCTCAATTCATGGAGTCTGATATGCTTCGAATCTTCACTAAGGAAAGACCCGTGAGCCCGACTTCTCATGTTGTTAATGAAACGGTATATCCATGCAAATACCCGTATTACTTGATCATAGCTGCCGTAACGTTCCCACTCTACCAACTTGTTATCCTGATGTGTAGTACTCACATTCGAACTACTTAACACATCATCTTGGGGCCGACTCGAAGGATCAGATATGTATGCCCTGAAATCCTGAGGCCATTCAGTTGGAGATTTAAGCCATGGAGGTCCATGCCACCAAATAGAGGAAGACATAAACTGCTGTGCTGAGATCCCCCGGGAAATTATGTCACTGGGGTTATCCCTGGTGCTCACATAGCGAAATGTAGCTGTAGGAACTAAGTTATGAATCTCATCAGTGCGATTAGAAACATAAACAGGTAACACTTTCTGGCTGTGTACCCATGAAAGCGCTATTTGACTGTCGCTCCAGACATAGACGTTATTAATCTGTAGTATGTCTGCATAGGCATCCAGTGTAAACTTTATTAGATGAGCAGACAGAAGCAATGCAGTAAGTTCTAATTTAGGAACTGTAATCTTCTTTATAGGGGCTACTTTGGCCTTCGCTATAGCCAGCGTCGCTTCACTACCATTGCATATGTATATGGCAGTACCGTACGCACTATTACTAGCATCAGAAAAGGCATGTAGATCCACCTGTTGACCACTAATAACCTGACGATTAAGTTGGACCTTGCAACATGTGGAAAGGTCTGACCGAATCAACCGCCAAGTATCTTGTAACTCAGTCGGGAGGGGCGTGTCCCAATCTAGTTTTAGCCGCCACAGTTGCTGTAAAAACATACGAGCACGGATTGTAACAGGCAGCAAAAAACCTAGGGGATCAAACAACCTCGCTGACAAGCTTAAGCAGTTTCGCTTGGTCATAAGCTCACTGCCGCATGGGGTGTGACAGAAGGATATACAATCTGTGGTAGTGTCCCATTTGTGGCCTAAAAACTTCACCTCACTATTCTCAGTAGCTACACCGTCAGAAGCAAATTGACCTTTCAAAAGATCACTATTAGTGGCCCATTCTCTTAAGTATAAATGAGCCTTGGCAAATATATCGCGGATCTCCCAGCATCTCTTGAGCAATAAATCTTCATTGTCTCCGGTGCCTTGAAGATTGTCCACATAGATCCCCTGCTTGATCTCATTCTTGAAGTCAGGATCTAGTCCAGCCTCCTCAAGATGACGCAAGATAGTAGCGTTGAGAAGGAACTGGGAACAGGTCGCCCCGAATAAGACTACTCTGAACCTGTATTCCAGATACTCTGAATCTAGATCCATTGGGTCCCGTGGCCATAAAAATCTTGTAGAGTCCCTGTCTTCACGATGGAGTTGAAGCATCAGGAAGGCCTTCTCAATATCGGCGACCCATGCAAACTTATGACATCTGAAGCGCAACATAATTTGCGCTAAATCAGAGACCAGGGACGGACCCGTGTACAGACAATCATTCAGGCTATAGGAGCGATCACTAGATTTAGCAGAGCAGTCATATACAATACGAACAGGAGTGGTGGAACTGTCCTTTTTAATCCCATGGTGAGCAAGGTAATGGATGTTATCCCCATACTCACTGAGATCTACTCTCTCCACAAATCCACGTTGTACCTGCTCGGCCAAAACTGCCGCATAAGTCTCGCAATAACTTGGATCCTTGACAAACTGCTTCTGAAGGCCACGTAACCTACCAAGTGCTAGATGGAAATTAGTAGGTAATTTACTCTTGTTATCATTCCAAGGGAGCCTTACCACATACTGACCTCTGCCAGAGTCATACGTTACAGTCTCTTCATACGAGTTTAACGCTAGCTTGGACTCACGATTAAGTTCATGTGGGTCAATTCCAATATTGTCCAAGTCCCATAGCTTATCTATATCAGTACATGTATTATCAGGCACATTTGGCCGAATATATTTATCTATGGGGCTTACTGCTACCTTGAGGACCGTAACCACCTCCACCTGTGTGTCTTTAGAGGAAGTAGCATAGGATCCAGAAATGGCATAACCTTGGATCGTGGGGAGCATTATTAGCTTATCTACCCGCCGATATCCAGGGTGAACCAGGTCGTAGTAATAATCAGCTCCGACCAGTAGCATAATACCATTGTTAGCAGAGAGTTGATCATCAGCCAGTTTATAACCCTTGCTTCTGAGATATTTCAAATGTGGTTGAATCTCTGATGCTATATAGAAACTGGGTAGTGTGTCGACCACAACAGCCTTGATGGGACATACCTTTTTTCTATAAACATATGAAATCTCCACAATATCATAGTCACTGGAATCTATTTCACCAGTGAAACCATGGAGACGCAAATTCTCTTGACCCTTGCTGGTACACTTGAGCTGGGGTAATGATGACCGCAGAACGAATGACCTCTGTGAGCACTGGTCAAGTAAGGTGCGTGTCATTATAGTATTATTATTACTCCCCACTACTGGCAGCATCATAGTAGGAAGCAATTGACATTCTCGAGAAGCAATGGACATGGCAGATACTTTATCACCCTCGCTCTTACCTTTCTCATGTGACTCTTTGGGGGTTCTCCCCTTTTCTTTTCCGTCGTGCCGATCAGACTGGGTGCAAAGGGAAAACCAATGTTTCCCCTTGCAATACTTACAAGGGTTGATGTAGGAATTGGTGCAGGTACTGTTGAAGTGGTCTCTTGCCAGACAGCTGGTACATAACTTAAGCGATTTAGCCTTGCTAATCTTCTGTGTAGCCTTAGGATACTTAGGACACTGATACCACAGATGACCGTGGACACTGCACAACTTACAACCTAACGATATTGGCCTTTTCTGTTTAGGAGAAGTCTGTACCGGGAAAGCTACAGTAGATGGCGACATCTCCACTTGTCGGTAGTGTCCAGTACTCTCCATATTGAAGACTTCAGTCTGGTACAGCTGCACCAACGCTTCCAAGTTTAGTGGAGAGTCGCTTAGTTGTCGTCTCAAGATTTCCCTTAGGGGAGAGGGTATCTTATTCAAGATATTCACACTAAATATCTCCTCCTTGGTGACGGCCATTGTCTCCATAGATCGGAGGAGGCTCTCAAAGGAGGCGTAGTACTCCTTTAGGGCCGTCACATCATAGGATGGAGGATCTAGCGTGAAGAACTTAGTAATTAACGCGGTCTTGATGACTTCCACTCTCCCGTAAGTTCTCTTCAGTAACTCCACTGCAGACTCATAGCTGTTAGCTTCTAGCTTGTACCCATCGACTAACTTCAATGCCTCCCCTTTCAATTGACCACGGAGATATGTGAACCTTTGGATGGATGTGAGTGTTTTATGATGATGGATGGAACACTCAAAAATATCCCAAAATCCAGTCCAGGTAGCCGAAACCCCGGAAAAGGTAGGCAAAGTAAGCTTCGGCAGGTTAAAACCAGTCGCCTTTGGTGTACCGGTATCCTTAACAGAGGTTGATTCTTGGGTGGAAGATAGTCTGGCTAAGGCTGTATTAACGTCCTCAAAGTACTCAAAATCTGCCGACATTTCTTCTTCCACATCGTCAGTAACTGTCAATAAACCATATACCTGCTGAGAATAACTATCATAAGTAGCTAGCGATTTAGTAACTGTAGCAATTTTACCTTTTATCTGATCAGCCGTGGCACTTATTAAAAATTCATCAAGATCTCTTAAACCTCTATTTAAACTTCCCTTCATCCCTCCCTTAAGAATCTTAAGTTTCTTCAAATCTGTCATCGTTAAGGTTTAATTTTAAGCAACTTAAACTACAATGAGGTCAGACTACAAACCGTTAATCGCTTGAATCAACAGCGGCAAACCCCCATTACTTAAGAAATTTACTCAAAAAGAATTACAGAATACTTCCATCCCCCTTAATATAAACTATCGAAAGGAAATTATCTAACTAGGCCTAGACAAAAGAATAAAATACTAAATCCATTAAAAGAAAGGGTAAGGTGAAGCACTAATTATTGTAAGCCCTTTATAGGTAAGCCTAGTTGGTTAAGCTACAATCATGAGGTCTGACTATTAACTGTCAATCGCTTAGGAATTAACAAAGACCGACACTCATGACCGCCACTGTAAGCAACTAGGCCTAGGCTATTATGAAATTTAAATATAAAAGGTCACATGAGAACCCTCCCCACCAGCAAAATTAATAAAGAGTCCCACATTGACAAAACACAAGCAACACCACAGGCACACCACCAAAGCGAAATGAAAAGCCACCACAGACACCTGCAGGCCTAGACTGCCTAGCCTAGGAGTGCGAAATGGCGTCCGACGAAATTACCCCAACCCCAAACTCCAGCCCAGCTAACCCACCAAAAAAACGCCAAGGCTCACACGCCCAAAAAACCTGGAAACTAGTCCCAAAAAAGAAAGGGACGGTGCCTAAACGGTAAAAAAACACGAGGGAAGAAGCTGGGTCGAAACTAGGGAAACGGCAGTCGGCCAATAACGCGCGAGGCGGCAGCCATTTGTAAGACCACAAGCGTCTAGGAAGTAAACAAAACGGTACTACAGTAAGGAAGCTTTAGGGCACGAAGGACCAATATTTATCGGGAATTTAGATAAAGGTTAAATTACATATCACTGGTACATGAAATATCCCAACAAATAGTTATATTATAATTACCAACGACGACGTAGTCGTTGATAGGTGTAATCCAGTCCCCCACACGCGGCTAGTTCAATTGCATGACATGTAGGAATGTTCACATAATACAAGATCGATACAATGAACTTAGCTTAGAGGACTGGTGATGTAGGACTGTTGTTAATATTATTAGTAGTTGTAGCACATGGTGAACTGTGGGTTGAGTCAGGGCCGGGGGAGGAGATGTTGACTGTTTGGTGTTGATTGAGAGACTAAAGGGCCGGCTTCCGATCGCTTCGCGAAATTACATATGGCTGCCGGCTCATAATAATTATAACCCATAACTTGGTTTCATAATACATCTAGAGCTGATGTAGATATTTATACATTACAGTTAATATTTAACCTAACTTAAGAATAAACTACAATACACAAAGAACCAGCCGAAATCGTACAAGCGATACGATACCGCCAAATTCAAATGTCCTATTGGACCAAAACCTGTCGGGATCATTACCCTATTCCCGACATATATATATATATATATAATATATATATATATATATATATATATATATATATATATACACACAAAATACGTCAGTAATGTTTATTTAGCAGTCCTTATCGCCATCTGATGAACTGCATATATCTGACGTCACACGAACCGTTTTATTGGAGAATGGTAGTAGAGTTTGATTATCTGTAAGTTATCTCATAATATATTAAACATTATTTTGCTATTTATTCGTGTATTACATGTGGTTACTTAACACTATGAGAAATAAGATTACAAACTAGTCATAATGGAAGCAAAACTATCAGATCATAGACCTTTTTAGTTTATATTGTATTTCGATACATACGCCCCTAAATATTACTGTGAGAAGCTAGCTTTTAAGAATATACAGATTTTGGCAAAAGTGCAAAACACCTAGAATACTAGTTCCGAGGATGAGGCATGAAATGTATTTTTCCATATATAATTGATACAAACAGGACGACAGTGCTCTACTACTGGACTGCCAAGAAGGTTAAAGGTTTAGCACACACTCTTCGTACATATCCCTTGTCGATATATAAGAACATGCACTGTGTGTTACTGTAAACCCAAAATCACTATGACAGTCAAATGGACGTACTGAAGCACATAAATATACAGTAGTATTTTGATAGAAATGTCAGCGAACGTGACAATATTTGTTATTGTTGAAATATACAAACGTCCTTAACGTCTAACCACTTAACACAAAGTACATTGTATCGATGAATTATTGCAACTGCTTAGAATCGAACTCGGGAACCACAAACAGGACGACAGTGCTCTACGAGAGGGTGAATTAGGGTACGTGTACAATAAGATAGTGCAGGGTATGAAACAGGTACAGTTGTGGACACATGAAACAGATACAGCCTTGGTCTGTCCAAGACCTCAATAGAGGGCAGCACAATTAGCGCCCATAAATTATCTGGTAACAGTGATGGTGTGGGGGTAGTAGGTGAAGGTATGGGGTGGAAGGAGGGAGGCGAGGGAGGAGGAAAGAGGGTACAGGAGTGTACAAAGGAGTACAAAGGAAATCAAGCAACAACAGATCTAGTGACCCTTCTAGGCTGCTTGTCCTCCAAAACACTGAGGATCAAGTGTCCAAACAGTGGTTTAGAGTGGGTAAGGGAACATTGGAAAGGGAACTAATGTCCTTGGCAGGATTAGGAAGTTAGTAAGGGACAGATGGGTCAATAACTGAGGGGAGGATAAAATAAAGTTATTCATTTACAAACGCAGTCAGTCGCGGGTTTGATGCGAGATATTTGTCTAGGCGGAGTTTAAATGAATCAACGGTGCTGCAGTCTATAACGTCTCGGGGAAGCCCATTCCACAAGTTGACAACTCTATTGAAGAAGAAATTCTTAGATTCGTGTGAGTTAAAAGATTTACCAATAATTTTGCAACCGTTTCCCCGCGTGTAATTAGATTGGTCGATAGTGGAGTACTTACTACAGTTCATATTGTCGATGCTTTTGATGATTTTGAACAATTGAATTAAGTCACCTCTTAACCCCTCCAACCCGGGTGGGCTCTTGAACGCCCATAACATACTC
>JAGKTK010012544.1:13978-27641 GCA_018397895.1 Paralithodes camtschaticus
ATTGTGTATGTATATATGTATATAAATATGTATATGTGTATATTCCAAAGTGACTTTCAAACACATTAATTTATTTATAGTCCCGTTTCATCATCATCGTTTTCCACCTCATTTTCTTCAATGTCCACAGGTGGACCGTTCAAACAGGTAATGCCCTTGCATTGACCACAAGCTGGAGTGCAATGGAGCCCATTTTTGCGGCTTGTACATGTTCTTGTTTTGCATTTTCCACCACAATTGCATCGCATTATCTTAAGTAGTCGATCAGGTGCCGACGGCTGAGACATTTTGACGGGATATAAGCCAGAAGGAGAAGTCGTCCAGCCCCATTCTTCTGCAGGAAGATCATTACCACACCATGCCTGAACCTGATGGTATGCGCGATGACTATGGAAAATGGCTGCATCAGATGTTGGCGGAAGCTTCTCTGGCGACACATACTGCGTGGCAGTACCCACTTTCTGCTGAAACTTGTCCACTCTTGCCGAGTCAAGGCTCAGAGATGTTGTGCAGCCATAGATGATCAACAAGGCATCTTCTCCAGCTCTTTCTATTTCTGCTTTAGATGAAGATGGAGACATGAATATTGAACTACACTGCTCTAGTTCTGCATATTTCTTGAGTACTGACACTTTGCCAATCCCATAAGGTCTAGACGTAGTGTCACACCCACTGAAAGCGTGCAGAAAGAGCAGGGCGCCAGAGAGTAATGGGTCAAGCTTCTTTGCCAAAGTTGTGACACACACTGTTTGTTTGGATGTCACCATGTATAAGTCTTTGTCAGCAATATTGGCATGATGCATTAGCAGCTGGAACACATCAGAATCCTCTGCGACAACAGCTGTTGGCTTCTCTTTGGCGTGAAGACATGCTGACATACATATCTTGTAGTCAGCATCACCTTTTGCATGTTCAACGGCGATATCCGCTTTGGTCATTTGCTCTGCAAGTAGATTGATGAATGCTAGCTTGTTGGAAGGATTGGCAAGAAAGCTCTTCTTGGTCATGGTTACATGCACTTCTGGTGAAACCAACACTGTAGCACCTATATCATTTCCCATCCTGCGACGATGTGCTTCATCCTTTGTGCTAGATCCATGATACCCATCAAACACAAACAAAGCATGACAGTATGATTGCTTGATGTGTCGGACGTACATTTCACAGATCTCCGAGTAGCTGGCATTTTTAGGCCATGAGAATTTATGAAGCAGGCTACCACCATCAATGATGTACTGCATACTCATGTCACAGGACGTTGCACTACTGCTCTCTGGAACAAGCTTGAGGAGATGGTGAATTATTTCCGATTTATCCCCCATCCTCATGCACACATGGTTGTCAAAGAGAGATGGTGGGAAAGAGCACATCTCATATCGGAAGAGATCTGGAAGTGGTATGTCACCATTGAAACCTGTAAGAAGAAGATGCTGAAAGAGACGCTGTGAATCCATCTCAATTTGGGCACCAGAAGATGTTTTCACATGAGTAGCTGATGCCAGGGTCTTAACTTGATTCTTCTGAGAAAACTTGTATTCTGCGACAGATTGTCCGACCATGGAATCAAGGCTCTTCTTTCCAACACTTTGAGCCTCATATGCATTCACAGAATCATTTGCCACCAAGCCAGTTGATAGACTTACAATCTTCTTTGATGGTTTGTTGAATACGCCACGCTCAAGGAACACTTGGAGAATCTTCTGTATATCACTCATGTCACGACGTATCGTGGCTGCTGCTAATTCACGATGTCCATCAGGTGTATCCATAGATAAACCAGCTATCGCGAAAATGGACTGGCTTATATTGGCACACACAGGTCTTGAGAGCAGGAAGAGAAGTTGAGTGCTGTCTCTGAATCCACGCCCTTGGGTTAAGCCGCCAGTTGATTTGATGCTGGCCATCAGAACTTGCTCTATGAAGAGGTCTGTGAAAATTCCTGACCACGCACCGTCACTTCTTCTGACTGGAAAGAGGCCATTCATAAATGCCCTATATACATCTGGATGGGTTTGTTCCAGGTCAATCATTCTTGGGATGAACAAAGCCAAAGACTTCGTATAGTTGTTGTGACCGACAGCAGCAAGAAAAGGGTGCATTTCACGCAGAGACTGTAAATACAGAGGCCAGCAACCTATACGAGCAGAACGAATGAAGGACCTAAGAATGGATACCATATTTTGGTATTGTATCCACAATCTTGCAGTGCCATAGCTTTGCAGTGATGCACGCCAATCTTCAAGAGCAGTGTGGATGTTGCTCAATGCATCGCTCTGTAGTGCATCATCCAGAGTCATGCTTCCGTCTTGAACGTCTTTGACAAGCTGAGAGATAACAGAAAGCATATCAGCTTGAGGATGGTCTCCAACCCGTGACTGTGGCGAGATTCCAGGCAGGACATCGTCACCAGCCTGATGGGAAATACCAGACTGATTGGTTGAATCAAACGTTTGAGAAGATCCTGCTTGAGTAGAGTCCTTTGACTCTGTGGTTCTTGGGGTTTGGTTGGAGGTGCTAGAATTGGGCAAGTTTCCAGTTTGTACCGAGCTATCTAATGTTTGAGAGGTTCCAGGGTGGTCAGATTCATAGGACTTTCTCGGTTCGTTGGGGCTGCTGGGGTGTTTGGAGGTTGAAGGCTGGTTTTCGCTGCTTGTCTTGAGCATGGGTGTCGACGTAGAGGAGTCCGTACCTTTCAAATCCGGAAGAGGCAGGTGAAGGGCTTCTGATGTAGTTATTATATTCAGAGCACTGTCAATGAGAAGATGACCTCGCACTACACGGGCCACTGCCTTTCCACTCAACATCTTGTCAACTGAACCCTCGGCATAGACCTGTGCCAGCATTTCCTTCAAACCAGAACCTGCCATGATAACTCCAATGGCTCCAAGCATGCTCTTCTCTGTGTGGAATCCGCCAAGTAACAGGACAATCTTTCGCAAACGACTTGATGTGGGTTGATCCTCGATAACCATCAGAGCTATCCAGTATAATTGCTGATCGAAGGTGATGATGGGAGTACAATTCTGCTTTTCAGCTAAGTCGCTCATGTACTCCAGCATTGACCGAACACATGTTGGGCTACTTGGTGACATGTCAATCATTGGTAAGAAGAGTTGTGTACTCTTCCCTGGGTTGGCCATTTGCGTATGAAGGGATTGCATGTATCCAGACCACAAAGGCAGAGGTTGAGAGAGATGCATCGATACCTGCCACATTATGTCTAACTTGAGGCTCTGCATGTCCTGGGTATATGGGCAAATAGTTTTATACTTGATACTCTTCAATGCTGACTTTGGGTCTCTTTGAAATACGATTGAATGTTTGCCAACATTTTTTTATGTCATCGAATGGCACCTGGTTCCTGGGAATTGGTCTGGAAGTTGAACGAGCTGGTGTGATTGCTCCCATCTGACCCTTCATGTGAATGACATTTTTACCATCCAATGTCTTTGCATTGTGGTCAACATTGTCGGCAATGAAGTGCAGCAAAGCATCAGCAGTGAGATCTTTAATGTCTACTCCTTGGGTGAGAGCAGCGTTTTTCTTGTAGAGTGATGATTCTGAATATGAAGAGCAGAAACCAAAGCTGAAGAGTAAGTCTATCAAGTCACGATGTCCATATTTCTGGTCCAAAGTTACACACAGACCAACTTGCAGAGGACAGAGGAATGCTCTTGGACAAGTGGACCTCATTATGGCTTGGCCAATAGATGCACATCGAAGGTCTGCTCTTTTGCTCTTGATGATTGTCTGTAACAGTAGAGACAGGGCAGGGGTCAAAGTGGAGAGATTGTGTTCGAGCGATTTTATATCAGAAGCGTCTGGATTTACATTGTTGTGTTTTTCGGCATTCTTTATTTCATTCCTGATAATTATAGGTGCCGACAACTTTGATCAACGAATCCATGTCATCGGGGTTGTCCTTCATTTTTGAGTGCGCATCCTGAATCAACTGCTTCACATTAGATGTGAGTGTGACAATCAGTGGTTGCTTTTTCGTTGAAGTTATCGATACTCTGTTCCCATAATGTGCATAGAGTTGCCTTTGCAAAGACTTTTTGGAATAAACCTCTCCACTGGTTGCATGGCTTTCCATGATTTCATAGAATTCATCTAGAGTGACAGTTTCATCATCATTGTTTTCCAGATATTCAATAACGTGCATGAAAGACGATCTCTTCATTTCATCGATGGTACCAGAAGGACGTCCTCGTTTCCGAGGTGGTGCTCCATCCTTGTTTGTAGGTAACATGTCAAGTGTAAGATTTCGTGGAGACATGTAATATTGGAAACATCTGCGGTGGTAAATGGCCTCCTCTGCTGGTAAATCATTAATACATGCAAGTCGATGTGCAACTGCATCAGCCCAAGAGTCTGGATGAGTTTCGCGACGTTCATTACATCTTTGCAAGATTGTCTCTGACACAGTGAGGAGCATAACATGGCTGAATTCATAGTCAACATTGGTGGGATACTTTCTGGCCTTCTCCTGATCAACATGCATCCCACAGAGATAGCAGTCAGTGTGAAATGAGAATTTTTTAGTATCACATCGCAGTTTGTGTGAGGTAGGACCAGTTTCATCGACATGTTGGCGTTTACCGATCTGCTCATATCGTCTGCTGTTTGTGTGACTTTTGCGACATGATGTGTGGACATTTTGCTTTCCATTTTCATCAAATTTATATATTGGGATGGGGTTCGTTGGATATAGTTCATTGTGTCTATGGGTGAATTTATTAATGGAAGTGAGGCCTTTGCGTCCAACGCTGGAATATTCATCGGTCTTAAATGAAATAGTGTCTCTACAAATTAAACACGCCGCATCTGTCTTGGGGGATGCCATCACAATCTCAGATCTGGAAATAAAAGAAAAAAGTATTACTAAATGCGTTGCATACACGTATATACATTTCTCAAGCGTACTGGTGTAATAGTCGCACAGATATGTTCAGAGGATCATATAATTTTCACATTTTCCTTCAATATTATACCAAAAATGACGTTGATTTTGACGTTTGAGCATGAATGCCACCTTATATGACCTTGAAAATATTTCCAAGTGAAAGAGCACCTCAAAATTAGTAGGATTAGACACTTTATTTGTGTTTCTATGTTGATTTTCAGCAAAGTTATGCCTATTTCAATATTTTACCTTCCGCGGCGGCGGGCATCTAGGATTTTCAGTGAAAACGAGTATTTGCCATGGGTGGATTCGAGTGGACTTTTTTGTGTGGTTAGAGATACCTCCAAAGAACCCATTTCAGGTGAAATTGCTTTGTTAACATTTCTGTCCAACCTCGGCACTTTTTTGGTGCTTATTTCCTGGCCTATAAGTGCATATTTTACTTGTATAATGAACATGTGAACATTGAATAACCAGAAAATATATTTGTAAAGTATATTTGTGATGGGAGTTGTGGGAGGGAGCGCGACATAGGTCCACTCTCTTCGACATCTCTCGAGATACTGGCAAGTCTGGATTGGTCTCGTGCATTCATTAGGGAAGAGGGCGGTAGAGGGAGTTTAGAGGAGAGTGACTAAACATATTTAACCCATTCAGTACCGGGGACGTCATTTTGATCATATGCTGGCAACTATTAGACGATATTATTCAGCTTGGGAAGGACCTCTAGTAAATAATAGGGCTTCCATATATCACCACCTACACTTTTAACCTAAGAAGTGCGCATGGGGGGTATGAGACACCACACTCCTGTGCTGACGTATTTGAGCTGTTCCCATCACTAACATCGTTATTTTACCATAAATAGCATTAATACTTATCCATATGCACCTATTATAGGTTGATTATAAAGGTATTAACCTGTTACATCAATAAAACAAGTGGAAACAGCGTTTGGATGGTCAAAATTGGCGATACAGGCCGGGAGTTACATAATGTATGGCTGAGGCAACCCCCCTCCCCTCCTCTCCTCCCCTTGTCTGGAGAGACACTGTTAGGCAATAGTCTCTCTCTCGCTCTTTCCCACGCTTGGTAACAGTGATGACAACGCCCTGCTACCAACTCGCTAATGTTAGCACGAAAATAGACCACAGAATAAGGGAATAACAGGGAAAATAGGTGATAACTGAAGGAGGTGAGGAAAGTGGGGAAGGAGGGGAGATGGAGGAGTGATATTTGGCATGGCCCAGGGGCAAAAACAAAAAAAAATTTGGGGGGGTGTTTTAAATGGATTTTTTAAAAGCCTTACTCTTAAGAGTCTTCCCGCAGTCCGACGGGGGAACTCTTAACCCTCTCACGACCATAGGACGCAGAGGTTGCCAGATTAGCAATAAGAAAAAGATTACTCTCACTGTTATAATTACCTCTCCAAAATTAGTTTTCTGCCCACAGCTAACTCAAAGACAACTGCAGAGGTTGAAGTAAACAAACTAAAGGTTTATAGATACCCCTGACGGTAACAAAGGATTTAAAGTATCCCTAATAGGCTCAAAAATCGCGTCCGGATGTGAGAGGGTTAAGAGTCTCCCCGCAGTTCCCGGGTTAACTACCAAAGAGCCTTCCTAAGCCGCCTAATATCGTCTAAATATAGCTAGAATATAATATAGCACACGTCGCTGGTACTCAAAGGGTTAAGGCAGGAGGGACATTTTATAGGGAGTAAGGAAGGGAAAAAATGATAAATAAGGAGGGGGAAGTGGAAGAGAGGGAGGGGAGGGGGAGGGGAGGGAGGTAAGGGGAGGACAGGAGGGGGTGGTTAGGAGACATACCACCTATAGTCCTACAGACCCAAACAGGCGAGTATGGGCGCAGTCACCTACCCTTACACTGGTGCCGGTTGTCCTTTTGACCCTTTCTGTACGATAACCTTTCCAAATTACTCTCGCTATATCTTTCTCCCTCCCTCCACCTCCCCCTATTCAAGGTACAGTCGCGCTAATAAGAGATGTCTGGGCACCATATATGTTTTGATCAATAATTAGTATCAGCAATATCTAAGCTTCATTTCTTCATATCGAGTAAAATATACAAACATGTTCCTACACTTACCCACCCTATTCAACATCTGACAGACATTAATACAGCACAGAGCAAGCCAAACGTAATGCCAGCTGGACATGACTTATTAGCGCGATCGTACATTGACCTTGCCCTGTGTATGAGTGAAAATGGGAACGCACTTATCATATAGCTCTCTCTCTCTTATATATATATATATATATATATATATATATATATATAAGAGAGAGAGAGCTATATGATAAGTGCTTCCCATTCTCACTCATACACAGGGCAAGGTCAATGTACGATCGCGCTAATAAGTCATGTCCAGCTGGCATTACGTTTGGCTTGCTCTGTGCTGTATTAATGTCTGTCAGATGTTGAATAGGGTGGGTAAGTGTAGGAACATGTTTGTATATTTTACTCGATATGAAGAAATGAAGCTTAGATATTGCTGATACTAATTATTGATCAAAACATATATGGTGCCCAGACATCTCTTATTAGCGCGACTGTACCTTGAATAGGGGGAGGTGGAGGGAGGGAGAAAGATATAGCGAGAGTAATTTGGAAAGGTTATCGTACAGAAAGGGTCAAAAGGACAACCGNTAGTATCAGCAATATCTAAGCTTCATTTCTTCATATCGAGTAAAATATACAAACATGTTCCTACACTTACCCACCCTATTCAACATCTGACAGACATTAATACAGCACAGAGCAAGCCAAACGTAATGCCAGCTGGACATGACTTATTAGCGCGATCGTACATTGACCTTGCCCTGTGTATGAGTGAGAATGGGAAGCACTTATCATATAGCTCTCTCTCTCTTATATATATATATATATATATATATATATATTTACCATATATATATTACTATTTTATATTTTGACTTTGTTTCCACACCACCCAAGAGGTAAAAGTTTCGGCGCGTGTTTTTTAAAGAGGTTCCCCTGGAGGCCTACTCCTCTATATTATTCTTTTCAAAGGTACACAATGTTATTCAGAATCCTCATCAGAAGATGTGAGAGTAATGATGAAAGAATCTATGAATTTATCAATCACCACATCTTTGTTTGCATCATCTTCTTGTAGATTTTCCGCATGTTTAACAACCTTTGTCCAGTTTTCCTCTGTGATGCTCTCAATTGCTTCGCGGGCGAGTGGATCCAAATCGACGACCTTGAATGTGTTCCTCCTTGCCACATACCCTTTCACCTGAGCCCATATTAATTCAATTGGGTTGTACTGGCAGTGATACGGGGGAAGGCGCACAACCTTATGGCCATGGTTTGATGCCATTTTATCAATTACATAGCTGACGTCTGTGGTGTGTTGCTTCACAAGGTGCAGAAGCTCAGCCTTGAGGAGATGTGTAGACACTTTAACTCCTTTCTTCTGCAACCATTCTGTGATTGTGGCTTTATTATTTGAAGACGTTGGGGGTTTATCTATTTTTCTAGAGTGATATGATGCATTGTCCATCACAATTATTGAAGATGGATGAATGTTTGGGAGAAGTTGATGCTCAAACCATTTTTCAAAAGTCACAGCATTCATTTGATTATGATAGCTGTCCGGGAAATAGCTTTTGTTACGGCAATAAGAGGGCATCCAAGCTCCTTCTCTTCTGGAAGTATTGGTGAACGTTATAGGCCATCTCTTTTACCTGACTATGCAAGTGTGTGGGGCGATTTGGAGAGGCTTCCATTGTGGATGGTGGCAAAGTCAGGAATGAACTGATTTAGTTTAGACGTGACATTACTAATTTCGTGCGCCTGGCGGCGCGCCATCACGTCATGTTTTTTTATAGTTTAAAGGGATAATCTGTGAGGGAGTTCTTTGCCCAGAAAACTGACAACGTCGCAGTAGCTACGGTGCCAATTTGTGTACAATGTCCGTTGTATTTACTAATAACAAGCGAATTAATTATAAAAACAAAGCTTTTTTGTACATGTAGAAATTGCCAGAGCATTTCAAACCGACTTAAGGTACTTAATACCGAAAATAATATATTTTTGTTGTAAATAATTATACATATGGCACCAATGTAAAAGGAGTAACCGCGGGTAGGATCGCCTGTTAGGATCTGTTTGACTATAATCATATATTGCTTCCATTTCACCGACACTGGGGCATTATTTATTTATTTATTTTTGTATATGCCATCTACTGGAAAGAGTCTCGCATTCACTTGGTAAAACCTTCCGGAAGGAGTGTTGCAGTCCTTGGGTTAAGGGAGCCCGCCTTTCTTTTTTATCTTTCTCTCCCTCTCTCTTTGGCATGCATCCATTCGGCCCCATTCAGCCTACTGTTTTAAGGCTTTTACCCCCATCCAGGTGTCAATATTTTCCTAGCGAGCGGTAGCGAGCCAGCATATATGTATTTTTGTTTTGACAGCAAGCTAAATTTGTAAATTTTTTGATAGAAAAATTTCTCCGGCGAAGCCGGATTTCTCCATACAATGCTTGCTTGCTATCGCTCGCCAGGAAGAAATCGACACCTACTGTAGATGGGGATAAACGTCTTAAAACAGTTGGCTGAATGGGGCCGAATAGATAAAAGCCAAATAAAGAGAGAAAAGGAGAGAAAGAGAAAAAAAGCAGGTGAGCCCCCTTCATGACCGGACCCAGTCACTTTCCGCTACTTACATGTTTGCTAACTCTCTCCCTCTCACACTCTCTCTCTCTCTCTCTCTCTCTCTCTCTCTCTCTCTCTCTCTCTCTCTCTCTCACACACACACACATACAGTCACACATATATGCATATATTTAATACTTCCAAATTTAGCATCAACAGCAACATTCAACAAAATTCATGCCTCTATTGCCATTAGCATTCCATATATGTAAACTTCACTAAACTCCTTGAGGATAATGATGCATTTTGACAGTTTATTCCTGGATATCATTAGACGATTTCATACAACTTAGGAAGGATCTGTGTGCATCAAAAGTCTAAATACTATCTCATTTAACCATCTTACTTTCATATACTCTTCCTAATCTGAATAATATTGTCTAATAGTAGCATGAATACACCACCAAAACACTTCATAATCTTCATGGGGTTAATATGCATACTTCATATTGAGATAGCGCTACACCCCCGTATTTTTTTTTTGTTTTTATTTCTATGTGGATGAGGGAGACAAAAGGCAAAACTACCTGTGACGAGTGCCTTACCCAGAGTTGAAAGAGTGACTGGGTTAAAATTAAAGTATGGTCGAGCCAAAAATGCCTGGAGACACGGAGTTTGAAGCAAATTAAGTCATAGGATAAGGGAAAGATGGATTCAGGGAAAGAGTTCCAGAGCTCAGCTGTTGAATAGAAGAAAGATTGGGAATATTATTTCACTCTTGTGTTGGAGAGTTGCACAGAGTAGGGGTGGGATTGTATTGCAAGATGGGTGCTACATGCTCTAGGTAGAAGAGGTGGTTTACACCCAGAGAGCTCTGAGGAACACTGATTATTGTAATAGCGGTAGAATAGCGAGAGATGCAACATTGCGGCGAAGAGAGAGAAATTGCAGAGCATCGAGGAGCGGTCGTGAGTTAATGAAACGAAAGGCTTTCTTTTCTACTTTGTCTAGAAGTGCTGTGTGAGAGGATCCTCCCCACACATGCGAATAATGCTTACTACATGGGACACACTGTGCCCCTGTAAAGAGCAAAAAGCCGTGCAGGCTACAGAACTCCTGTAGGCGGTTCAGCACACCCAGCTTCTGGGAAGCTGTTTTAGCAAGAGTGATAATATGGTCCTTCCATGAGAGATAAGAAGAAAAAGAGACACCAAGAATACTGAGAGAAGATGAAGGGTTGATAATTATACTGTATATATTGCTGAAGTATAAGGTAATAGACCTGTGGGAGTTCTTGGTGGATAGATAAATGGAAAATTGGGTTTTGGAACTATTGAAGGTAACAAGATTTTCTCTGCCCAAATTGGAAATGGTTGATAGATTAAAAGATAAGTGTTCTATGGCTTCATCACGTGAGTTTTTGAGTGATTGCATGATAGGGCGTTCTGAAAAACTAGTTGAATATTGTAAAGTAGAGTCATCAGCATATGAATGGATATAGGACTGGAGGTACAGTTAAGTAGATCATTAATGAATATATGAAAGAGTACTAGAGATAAGTCAGAGCCCTGAAGAACATCGGAGTTGATAAGCTGAGGAAGTGAACGATGGCCATCCACAACCGCAGCTATGGAACAACCAGAAAGGGTATTTTCGATAAAGGCACTCTATCGAAGGCCTTTGATATGTCTAGTGCAATAGAAAAGGTCTCACCGAAGTCCCGAAATGAGGATGACCAAGAGTTAGTAAGATATGAAAGAAGTTCACCAGTAGAGCAAAACCTAAGGAAGCCATACTGGCAATCTGAAAATAGAATATGAGAAGAATGCTTAACCCGTGGAGCCCCGGCTAGTTTTGTAATGTTTGCGCACCAGAACCCGGCCGGTTTTCAAAAAATGGTTTTATTCCAGAAACAATAGCGAATGGGTTAGGAATGAAGGAAAAACCACGAAAAACCGCTCAAAAAGCTTAAAAAATGGTCCTACAGAGCCCCCGAAAACGGATTTTATAAGAGTAAAAAATTGAAGGCAATTATCCCCAAAAAACAGGTTATTGCGCGCTCGCGCGCACGCACGTGGACTTTGAGAGTTTTCAACCATCGGCATGGTTGCGTGGGATACGTACACAGTTCCCATACAAATCTGAGCCCTCTTGAGTGGCTACACCTGAGGTCACGGTCGGCGCAATTGGGGCGACGCGCCAGGCGCGTCTCTGGGGCTGTGCGTTACATACATCGCCGACGCGTCAGGCGCGTCGCTGGGGCTGTACGGGTTAAGAAATTTTGAAGTAAGAAGAGTTTCAAAAACTTTGGAGATGCAAGAAATGAGAGCATTTGGACGATAATTGGAGGGTTGAGAGCGGTCACCCTTCTTCGGGACAGGTTGCATGAGAGCAAACTTCCAGCAAGAAAGGAAGAAGTTAGAGGAGAGAAAGAGACGGAAGAGTTTGCCTAGTCAGGGAGTCAGTATGGAAGCACAGTTTTTTAGTATAACAGGAGGAACACCATCCGGACGCCTTCTTAGTATTAAGCCAAGAGGCAGAGAGGGTAGAAATTACATCTTTAAAGGAGATTAGGATATTAGGCATAAGTAGGAGAGAGGGGGGGTGGAGAGGGAGGAATAGCACCGGAATCATTCAAAGTAGAGTATTTAATAGTGGCCCCTTCATCATTGACGATGTTGCCTATTAGTATAATAGTCTCCATTCAACACCCGCGTCAGCCGTTTGAACCAACTGCCGCAGGGAAGAAAAAGAGTCATCTTCATAAGTGCAACGCTACTCTCTTATGGTGTCGTCATAGATCGGGTAACTACTACGAAAAAAACTTTCGTAAAAAATAAGAGAATAAAAAAAGGAAAAAATTTAACACTTAAATACTGTTATCAACAAGCTTCCTACATTTGGTGGATTTTCTCGTGTTGTGGCTTCTTACCGCCTCTCGCCAAGCGCACAATTCGTCCTTCTCTTCCCCGCGGGCCAACCGTCAACACTAGTGCCCCCGAGCTCCGGCTTCATTCGACGTTTGCTCTCCTCTAGTGAGTCTTTACTCATTTGTATATATCTGGGGGATAGTGAGCAAGGGTTTAGATTAGCTAGCACAGTTGTGTATTGTTGGCCCGCAGGAAGTGTTAAATTAGGGTACTTCTCAGGTGATTCTTGTTGTGTTCATTTTTGTTACCACACGCGTGGTTTTAATTGTTGCTATGCGCCTTAGTTTTTGCTTTCCCTTTAGTTAGGAGGCTTTTTTATTCATCGCTAGCTGTTCCTTAGTCCAGCTTTGGGTCTTGGGACCCTGTCTTTGTCTTTTTAGCAGACGCGCCAGGTTAAGGTTGTCAAACGTGTTTGTGGGACCTTCTGGCGTCCGTGCCTGCTGGGAGGTTCCGTTTGGGGGCTTTATCTGAGCCTTTTGCTCTGTTATCGCTGCTCTTTCGTGTTTATTCGTTTTGAAGAGTTATTTTCTCATGATTAAGCCTTTAGCTTAGCTTTTTGAGGGGTATAATTAAATTTTCTCTATGTGTGAATTATTTTGTGTCCCCCGTTTCTTGCGCTCCCTGTGGATTAGTGTTGCACACTTCCCGGGAGTCCAAGGAGACGTCCTTACGTCAGGATTGGTTTGAGAGTAGGGTTGTTTTCACTCGTTGTTGTGCTTTTTCTCTGAGTGGACGCCTCGCTTGACCCGCCGGCCTCTGTTCTGCGACCTTGGGTCCGTGCCGCCGTGCCGCCGTGTGGTTTTGTTCCTCTCTTTTTCGCCCTGTCTTGTGATCTTTGTGGTAGTGTGACACTATCCCTCCTTCCGGCGACCTTGCATGGCCGACGGAAAGAGATATGTTCTGTAAAGATAATTATTTTGGCATGCCACCCGGCCCATTGTTGTGTTTACCCCGTTTTTGCAGCGGCTGTGTGTGTAAACGTACCGGCGGGTGGTAGCAATTGTTTCTAATAGCACGCAGATACCCGCCGCCAACTGGCCTAAACAACTATGACCCATGTCATAGGATGGCACTCCGTCTTCTGCGTGAGTTGACGCCTCTAGAGAATTTTTGGTTGTTTCTCCGGCGGTTTTCTTAGCAGGGCCGCCGGGTTCTACTTTGCAAATATTTAGAAACTCTCCA